>JAUJYT010001351.1:0-11888 GCA_033996565.1 Nanhermannia nana
AACTGACGAAACTGTACAAAAGTTTTTTCTCTGTATTAAAGTTTCAATTTGAAAAGAACTTAACTATTGATAAGTTGTATCACAAATGATAAAAATCAAAACATTATACAAGTAATAGTTCAAAAAGCATGCTTTCAGTTCGTTTACAATTCATTCATACATACTCTACATTCATTCAATCGATTACATACTCTAATTCTATTTACTGATAAACTATTAATAATATTATTTGATTGACTGATTGAAATGATAAAAACTACTAATACTAACACTCATTACTTCTTATCAGTTAAATATTGTACAGTTAATTAAAATATAAACTTTTCAGGTGCTATACATGAAAGTATATATTTTATATTATACGAGATTAAATTTACTAATAGTAAGAGAAGCTAAGCTCAAGCTCAAGCTTCTATGAGCTTATCATATTAAGTAAAACCCAGTTAAAATCAATTTTAAAGAATTTTATTGCCTTGAACTTAAGATTAATAGAGAAGAGTATTTCTTAATTAATTGTTGAAAGTTTTAGATTTGATAGACTTGAGAATACATTGGATATAAATTTGAGTTAAACAATAAAATTGGCTTTCATATACCATAAAAAGGCTATATAGTATCTGAAATTTTTTAATAGAAGCTCAAAGTTCAAGCTCAAGCTCACGCAAAGTGAGCTTATGCCCAACACTACATATGTAGAAAAATATATGTATAGGTATACTTGATAAGTATCCGGATTGGTACCCTTCTTATCATTTGATTTTGAGTTAATGTATATTTCCTTATTCTATGACTATCCAAACCCTTCAGATCCGTATATCAAAATTTTTCAACAGTCACCTGAATTTTAATGAATTTAAAACAAAGATAAATCGTGAAATTTTGTTTTACGTAAAATCTTATAATATTTTGTTTAAGTTTTTGAAAGCCTTATAAGACTTCCACAATGTCGAAAATTTGTGACCAGACAGAGGTTATATTTTAGATTTATAATGTTCCCTCAGGGATTTTTTTATTCCATTTGGTATGTGGTAAATGGCCAAATGCATTTTATGTTAGCCTTTCACTTTGTGAGAAAACAAGCCATGAGGGTAGCGGTGACGGCTATCCTAACCTAACAATAAATTTAGGTTTTCGTTCAAACGCGGTTTTCGTGGGAGGCGGCAGTAGCCGCCGCCAAGGGGGAAGCTAGAATTCTTGTTAACATAAATTTTACACATCTTATTATGCATTTTTAATTGTATTTTCTATTTTTCCCAGAGAACACTTAGTAAGTCAGCACTGATAAGCGCGAGAGTCAACAATATAGGGTATTCCTGTACTTCAAATACTTTTTGAAACACAAAGAAAGTTAGCGCGAGTTTCAACAATCCGGGCATAAAGTAAAGAATCCCCGCGGTCACCTATACATGTCAACGATTCCAGGCGGGTAAATTCAACTTATTATTTGCTTATTTTTTCTCAAATTAATATTTTTGTTCAAAATATTTCAAATTTAGCGCTTATTTTTTAGTGTTTTCATAGAAACCATTATAAATACAAAAATTGAGGTGACTGTTGGAAAATTTTGATATACCCATCTCAAGGGTATGGATAGTCATAGAATCAGGAAATATGCATTAATTCAAAATGATAAGAAGGGTGCCAATCCAGATACTTATCAAGTATACCAATATATGAGGCCATCAATAAAAGTGCTAATAAAAGGCACGTCTCATTTGCATACGAGAAGTTTTATCTTTTTATTATTTTGAGAGAAAGAACCTGCTTTTCAAGGTTTCATCTCATCCCAAAATACTTATTAAGGAATTAACATAATTTATTAGACTCGATAAGAAAATAAATATAGAGTATATTCAGTGCGATATTTATACATTATATATATATATCAAAAATAATGATATAAGTTTTGTCTCTTTTAAGTTAATACAAAAGAAGTATTAGAATACTAAATGATATGAACTAAAGTTTAAGATATAAAAACCAGACTAAAGCTCTACAAAACATGCTTTTTATGGTAGTAATGGTTAAAAATATGTGATTACCTGCAAGGAAATGAAATAGTAACTAAAAATTCATGTACAGTACAATAGCTATCAAAAGTCCATGTAATGATTAATAAATTTATGTCTTATCCTAAAATAAATTCAACATATTAAATGACTAATGTATTACTATTACTATATGGATACATTACTAAACAGTAGGATATTTAATTTAAAGTTTTTGTAATCACTTGTTGGCCTAATGTTTAGAGGGATGGACCTAAAGTTCGATCACTAATAAAGTTATTAGTTCGAATCCAAAGAGGGGTTTAATTTTTTTATTGAAGAATTTAAGGCATTTTTTGTAATTACATTATAAATGAACTTATATTCGCAGATTATTATCAAAACTGATAAAACATGGATTTTTGATAACTATTGTACAAATGTCTTATACATAATAGTTTATTCACCCAAATCTTAGAAATGATCATTTAAAAAATTATTTAAGTTAAATCAGCATCACTTCAATCAAAGTATGAATTCTATTAGTAAGCTATACCTTCACAAGAAGTGGCATTCTCTCAATTTTGACTCTTGAATATTGAGTTCCCCTTCATTTGCATTCTTTATTCTTGTTTTGCTAATATAAGTTACAACTTTGACAGCTATAATCTGCCTGTTATGGTGCCTGTGCCTCATCATTTCATGCATTGCAGAACAATTTTCACTGCCTGTCCGAATGTCAGAATTTTTTCTGACTAATACTAGAGCTAATACTAGAGCTACTATTGGAGCGAACAAAATCATATGATCCATCTTTCCTTTATTCTTCATTTATCCGTTTTTGTGTGCAGTTCTATGTTATTGTCATTGCTCTTCGGTTTCACAATTTTAATATCATTGATATAAAAAATCTGATAGAAATTACTATCATTCAAATAATCTTTATCTTTGAGATGTTTGCATTGTATACTTTATTCTCTTCTAAGAATTCTTCTGTTTTGGTTCAAAGTTACAATTTTGTGGCTAAAATTGGCAGTGACTTAAGCGAAAGGCAATTATTATGTTCGTCTCAAACAGTCACGACCTCAAACTTTGTTAAAATACAGAATAACTTGAAAATTTTGAACATTTTACTCATTTGTTCATTTGAACTCAAATTAATGTAAAGTTTTTCACTTATATTTAAGTAACTTTTTTCTCCAATTCACCTTTCACTAGAAATAACGCCATATCTGGTTATTTAACTGCAGGTTTCCTTTGTAACCCTTAACTGACCATTTAATATAAAAATGAACAAAAAAATGTTACAATAAAAGTCAAAAATGAGTTTCACACAAAATTTTATAGTTTAATATAAAATAATAAGTGCTTTCAATTCAATGCAGTGAATGTAATGGCAAAAAAAGTCAGTCCTATTGTGCTTTAAAAAGAATTTTTGAATCAAAGAAAATGTACATTTTATATATACTGTAAAAAAAAGTTTCAGCCATTGTGTAGGTGTGAAGTGAATCGTGATCAAGAAGTTGATAAAATTTTATATTTCTTTTTCTTTGAATACAATACTGTATTTATTATATTTGATAGCATTGATATATAATACTTATTGAATAGTCTTATTAGAAAGTCCTTCAACTTTCAAACGTATTAAAAATCCAATATTTAACCTCTAATGGTTTGGGAGTTTGTTTGCTGTTTACTCAAAGTCTTGATGCTTAGGGCAATATTCATGCTTCTCATCTAAAACATTACTTAAAGGTTGAATGGCGTGTTTGGATTGCAAATACTTATAATTTCACTTCAAACAGTTGCGCAATTCTATAAGTGGTCATTCAGGCCAATGGCATTCCATCAATATATTTGTTATTGCAGTGAATTTTAATTCTTTTAAAATCCTTTAACAAGTAATTATTGGTTAATGCTATATAAGTAATTGTAGAGCTCCTCATCTCTCACGCGAATTGCTCACAGAAATGTCAAAATGCGAGAAATGCAGGCTTTAAGTTATCACTAATTACCAGGAAGAGAATCAAAGAAAACTGATGTTCCTTTAATCAGAATACTTGCTCAGAAACACTCAATAATCTTTTACGCACAGCTTCTCTTTCATTTTTTGCACTAGTCATACAGCCTACCCTTCCTTCATATGGCACTAAATAAATTTTATGCAATAAATTACAAGAGTTGTTAACACCAGAGTTAGGTTAACATCAATAACAATAATACAATACATTAAGCTTTTATTTACAACTTGTTTTGGAGTTTTTAATTCATCAATTCTATGACATTATTTTGATGATTGCAACTTAACAATAATCTTTTCAATCATTAATAATCCTGTTCTGAAATAAGGATTGAAAAAAAGCTGTTAAATAAGACATAAAAAACAATCTAATCAGGCATTGCTAATGAATGCGGAAGCTTTAAATCCAAGACTTTCTATTTAAAATAAAGAGTAACAAATAAACAACTATATCAATAATAGTTTGCACTATAAAATTCATTTCTTATAAAAAATCATTTTCACAACATTAAAAAGTAGTTTGTATCGGAATTTTCGATCGCATAAAAGAAGTCTAACGTTTTCCTGGTATATAAAGTAATGTCTGTACTTATATAATACCGTAAATATAAATATCTATAGAAACTTCTTCCTACTGCTAATTGAAAGTGAAGTGATGTACGTTTGAAGGCTTCGACACGCAACCATTGCATTGCCAATGCAGCAGCTGATCAATTAGAGATAATATGACACGAAGTATAGTATATCATACAATAACACTCATACCGTAATCATCATATTGCGAGCGAAAGGATTTAACATTAGGTGACTGACCGTTCAATGAATTTAAACGTGCGACCATCTAAGCCTCAAAACTCAACATTTGCGTGTTGTGATCTACAGTATGAGATTATTGTGTATAAAAAACTTTATATTTCTTCATCTTATCCTCCCTTTCGCTTTTAATCTGCAACTGTCAGAATTTTTTAGCTTCACTTCAAACCAGTCCAATATGTGAGAGGTATTTATGTATCACTGAACAGACAACAACATCAATACTAGTCCTCAGGCGTATAAAAGTCAGCACAATTGAAATAAATATTGAAGACATTTTTTGCTTTTCACTTACATATAAGCATTACTTAGCGTTGTAAACGACTTTTTAAAGATGACTCTCACGGAAGAGATTATTTTCGAGGAAAGAATAAATGTTTTTCAATTATTGGTCATATTTTTGAGTGAGTAATGTATATATAAATACACATTATTTGCATTCTTGTGAATTTTTTTATTCAATTTTAAGATCTATAGCATCAGGAAATATGCAAATATCTTAATTGTGGAACCATCAGAAAGGTTTATAAGATAGTTAAGTCATGATTTATATATAATTTGTATGATGTTTATCAACACATTTTATTACATCGTTTGAAACGATTTGCAATAACATATAACTTACTTTTCAATATAATTTAATAGAAAATGTAAACATATTTTATATGCTTTGTTCTGCCACTTTATCTCTATATTATGATTAATAATGTTTACAAATTTGCCATAAATTATATCAATTGAAAGTTTTGCTTATTTTTATTGCAATCCATATAATTCATAAGACAAAGTTGAGTATATCACACAAATGATCAACACTTGCTATACTCATACTATATTTATAACTATACTTTTACTCCATTTGTTATAAATTCGGTATTAGATTTCAGAAGATATAAAAACTATTCATTATTCACTGCTGTTGTAGCTGAGAATCCCTGTGAAGTCGCCGTTTCAATGCATTATGAATTTCTCTTTAATGTTAATCGCAATAATATGCCCATAATTAAGAACTAAGCGTTGTGTACGCTTTAAAAAAGAATAGTCTGAGTTGTCAGCTATATAAGTAACCGGTAATCAATTCAAACTGCCTGACATGTGAAAAAAAACCATTATTATAATAAAGCATTAATTCATGTAGTGATAAATTGTCGCTTTAATGGCATTTTTGTTATCATTGAAAATGATATCATTAAACAATCATTATTTTAATTTTGCTTTTTCTCAGGCATTGGGAAAATAGACTCAATTAGTTGACAAACACTGAAGCGTTTCATTCAACTGAAGCAAAGCCAAAAATTGAAAGTTTATTTGACTTTCCGTACATTCGAACGGTAAACAACGGCGTAAAAAACTAAGAAAAGAATATTTTTTTCATAGTGTTTAAACTAATGTTGAGAAATGCTATTTTTTTCTCTAATATTGCGATCTGCCTGTTGAGGCGTAAGTTCGATCTATTTTAAAATTTATTTTTTTCAAAGCAATTTTAGCCACTTTTACATCTGATTTTTCTCATATTTCTATAGAATCAATTTTCTGGTTTTGAACTAAAAGCGATTATTTCTATTTGTTTGATATAAATATAAATCAGTGATGTTCAGCGCTCGAGCGTTTGGGGATCTGTAGCTTCAGCTTTAATTGGCGCCCGAGCTTCAATTATTATATTATTTTCGCATCTTTTCATATTTTTTGCGCAACAGTTTTATTATTTAAATAAATTATAGTAATAAACCCTTTTTCTTAGTGAAATTAAGACATAATATCGCATAGATTATCGCGTATTTGCCTAAAAACTAATTTGTATAATTAAAAAGTCAGTGACACCATAATATTTACTGACTTGACCCTCGGTAAACGCTCGGTAAATTTCGGAAATTCTCTCACGAATGTGAGCATTACTTTCTGGTATAAATAAGCTTTTGTACTAACATAAGGTGAAATTTGTTTAAGTTTCAAAACCTAACACATAAAATGGTTGAATGAAATATCCACTTGATAAATGGGTTTAAATCTGGATTTTTAAACTTTAAAAGGTTCCAAAGTAGAAGCAATTTAGAAAAAAGAATTAACCACTGAATGTCAGAACAAAGTAATATATGTCTTTTGGTTTGAGTACTCAATTAAATCTAAACAAGTATTGCAATATTCTTTCATTGTTTTAGACCAACCATTGGTTAATCCAAAGCTATAAATTTAAGCCAACAGTGATAGGGAACAGAATTACATAAACAACTTATGCAAACTCGACATTAAGAAGAAATACGAAGCAAGAAATTGTAGTTGAAGTTAATGCATATCTGTGACTATCTCTCGCATCTATCACTCTCTAAATTTTCAGTACTGCACAAATACAAGTAAATGAGCATTTTGTACAATACCATTGGTTACTATTACTTGATGAGCATTGATCTTCTCAAAGGTTGAAAGTTGAAATAGAAAATAATTTGCTAATCTGGCTGTTGAACTCTTATGTTTGATACTAACAAAAAAGAAGTGATTTGTATTACGGATAAGCTCTCAAATGATTTATTTCGTTACTCTTTTATGTAATAAGTTATTAAAGTTTAATCATAAAGTTTTTTTTCCAAACAAAATGTTTTACAAAAATTATCTTATTTTTTAATAAAATTTTGTAGCAATTGGTAAATGTGATTGCCATCAGTAAAGAAGATGAGGCCAACCGCTGTTAATTTTAAATGAGCAAAAATTTAATAAATATTCAATAGTATAACAGTTAAACTAAAGCAGGAAAGAGTATTAAAAACCAAGAATAGAGTCACGCCTCATAACTAGTTCATGTTGACTGTGAGTCTTCTATATCGTTCAGTATTTGGTACATGATGTGGGCGTTTACATGAAGCTCACCGGTAGACCTGAAATGCACACACACTCTCGCAAACTGATATTGCGATATTAGATTGGGCTCAGTTCGGTCATAACTTTATTTCTTCTTCATATAAGCCAGAAGTTGAGGTCAGGCTGAAAAATAAGAAAAACAAGTACTTCAATAAATAAATGTCCGTTAAGTGCGCGCATAAATAAGTTCTGCTGAAGTTCAAGCAGTAGTAAAAGTTATTGGCTCTAAAAATAGTTAATATTACTCACTCACGAGTTGCATGAGTTTCTGCAGTAATAACTCCAATAAGAAATAAATGTGAATCATGTGATGGTTTTGGTGTATTTTTTCATTCGTTTTTACAGATATGACATTCAGTTTTGAGTGAGTTTTGTCTACCATTCACATCATAGCATGAAAGTGAGATGCGATGGTTTAAAAGATGGTTACGCTATATAGCAGTGTTGGCTATTTTTGTGCCTTTATTTTTGTTTCTGTTCCTTTTGATGATCGATAATAATTTAGACGATAATCGATTTGGTGGCAAATCGTTGTATAATCACATATCAGTATCAAATCCATCACCATTTTCCTCAAATAATGTGTTACCGCAACCCTTTAAGCCGGTCTTTCACTTAAAGCGAAATTCAACAGGTCTTCAAGTGAGTGAATGGCGTTCTTCTGTCAGCTTTCATCAGTTGCTTGACATCGATGATTTTGATTTTATCAAAAACGGGTCCCATATGTGTGATTGGCGTAGTTCTGGTATAAGTCAACCATTTCTAGTCGCATTAGTGCACTCTTCGCCTAAAAACTTTATAAAACGAGATGTCATCCGAAAAACTTGGGGCTCATTAAAAGATGTCAATGGATATAAAGTAATAATAGTGTTCATAATAGGTCTAGTCGTGAACGACACTCGAGTTCAACAGCAATTAGAAAGAGAGTACCACATGAACAGAGACTTAGTTCAGGCAAAATTCATCGATTCGTACCAGAATTTGACTTATAAACACTTAACCAGTTATAAATGGGTTCTGCATTTCTGCAATACAACCAAATTTATTATGAAAGCAGATGACGACGCGTTTATTGACATTTTCCGAGCTGTGAAAGTTCTCAGGGAAACCTTCTATAGTTCAACTGACAATTACTATTCACGAGATATAATTGCCTGTTCCCTCTTCCCAGAAGGTACTTTACCAAAAAGGTTTGGCAAATGGAGCCTTTCCTTAGATGAATATCCTTATGATACTTATCCCAGTTATTGTTCTGGAGTCGCATATTTTCTCACTCTCGACATTATTTTTGATATTTACGAAGCGGCGCATCGAATACGACCAGTGCTCAGGATTGATGATGTTTTCCTAACAGGCATTGTCACCGCCAGTCTTAATATTCAACACTTTCCGCTTAATTTAAAGTATTCATACGATGATAAAAGGCTAAGAGAATGGCTCTACAATTCAAATATGAGGCCCAGTTCTTATATGGTTGGAGACATCGGAGATGTTCATGACTGGGAAAATCTTATGCATAAACTATGGACTAAAACGATGCAGTCGTGGAGTTAGAATGACATTATCGTGAGTTGATGTGATGCTCAACACGATAAAAGTTTGAAATGCACAGAGGGTTGACTTCTGTATAGGAATTATCAGTTGGATTGGTTTGGAATGCAGTCTTGAAAGCCACAAAACTGATTGTATTATTGTAAGGAAATGAAGCGTCAATGAAAATGATTACTACTCTGGTGGTCTCACAAGAAGAATAGGAGAAAAGGTGCCAAACGTAGACACTGAGATAATTACGCCATAAATTTGATTTATAGAATTTTAGCTCAATCACAATCATTGCTATATATAAATATTTTATAATGTATTCGTTATGCAATACAATGTTTCTTGATTTTCAATCCATAAATAGAACCACCTTTTGCAACAGTGGCGTAATTCAATAGTTCATCTTAATTCATATTGAATTACATTTTAAATTATAACTTAGTTTATTGACTTTTATGAAAAATTTATTCTCTAATATACATAAAAATAATAATTTTAAGATTATTTGTTGATCAGAGTTATAAATTATTTGGAAACAAAAACATATTGGTTATGCCTCTGTTTAGTATTTCGGCAAATGTTTAATAAGAGAATTGTTTTATAAGATAGTTTTCAATGATGTATTTGCATGTTATTTCAATTTACATTATAAGAATGTTAATGTTAATGTAGTTTTGCGTGTCTATGCATGACTACAATGATAATAAGCAAATTGCACAACACATTATACCATTAGAAATATTGAAAAATATATTCCATTAACTGTTAGCGAAACTCATTTTATAGTATTTCTTTCATTAATAAATATAAATATATACAAGTATTTGATAAATAATAAGGCTTCGAATGAGGGATCCCTTCACGGAGTTAATCTTCAATTTTTCTCTCACTCAGCGAATTCTTGTAAGCCTTCACGACAAGAGCTTTATGAAAAAGTTTTTAGAAGAAAAATTTCTCTTCCCGTTCCACTAGAAATCGTGATTTCAATTTATAAACATTTTTTAATTATTATAAATGAAAAATTAATCTTCGATAAAATTATTTATATATACTTAGGATCGGGATGTATTAAATACAATAGAACCCATTGTGTTTGATACCGCACAGTATGTTATTTGCTCAAAGTTAATGAGTTTTTGAGCGTAAGAAATGAAATATTATTCTCAATCTGATATAAAATCAAAATTAAAATTTTCTTTTAATAAATGGCAAAAGTTAGACATATTTGAGTTGAAGCTAACTTTAAGTTTGTAACTCATATTTTTCACGAATACAGTGTTGCGTTTAATTTAAGTTTAGATTAATAGAGAATAACTCTGTGTATCACTGATCAAAGTGAACTCATTACAGATTCCGATTTTAATTAATAGTTGAAGACTGAACGCTATTAACCTTTATAACCTTTATAACCTTACAACCTTAAACTGAACCTGTATAGCATTCAGTAATAATTAAGTCATAATATAGAAGAATAGCTATAAAAAGCCTTATCTTACAGAATAGCTATTAAATAAAAAATAAAGTATAAGAATAGTTAATATGGCTGCAGAACATAGAACATTGATAATTAAAAATATATTTTAGTTAAGAGTTAAGTAAGATTTTCTTAACAGATAAAGTGCTGCACTTCATGATCAAAGAACTAAAATATGTCCTTTTTTGCTTTTGGTTTTGCATATTTAGTATTTTTTCAATAAGATGCCCACCAATTATGTAATGTTATGACACGTTTGAGTGAGATTAACATATGTTTTATCGTAATTGAATCAAAATATTTTCCAATAGAATCCTTTTTTAATTTAATGCTAACAGAAAGTCATTTATAATTCTTAAAAAGTTATAATAAAAATAAAGATCATAATAGTCATGAAAACATTTCAGGAGTAAATACTTCACTATTATAAATAGCAATCAATCGAAATCGTAATTAGAATTTTTTTTTATAAGAAAAACCGTCAGAGTGTGAAAAAATATTACTTTTTGCTTCATTACTGTTCAACTTGAGGGCAAAAATGCATTTTTCAAGCTTTCGGATCGTATCAATAGTTAGAAACTGCATTAGCAGAACAGGCTGTTATTGCAGGCTGTTATTGGCGCTCATAATTTATTCCCAACTGCATCTCAAGTTTGTTTCAAAGCAAGTTTAAGTTTTTTTGGCTCTCTATGACGTCTATCGCATATAAGTTTGAATAGTATAGCAACAAATTTTTGTTATATTTAATACAACTTTAAGGCTATATCTCTTCACATATTGAAATTATTCATGAAATATAGAGATATGATTGACATCTGATCGTAAGCTCTTGTTTATAAAATACAGGAAGAATTTGATGATTTCATTATAGACAGAAAATATTTATGATTAATGTCAAGTTTGAGATTAGTTTTGTAATAAACTTAAATTGACTCAAACTTGCATATAATGACATTTTATTAAAAATTCTGTTTATATTTGAGTGCAATTGAAGAGGACTTTATAAGTACTTATAAGGACTTTACTTTATGACAATAACACAGCACTCAAATCATAAATTCAATATTTAATCATTGAATTAATTAGATTCTAATTCGCACATTCTTTTAAACATATATTTAAATAAAGGGTGATTTTTTACAATAAAACTATTTTAAACTCCTATATCTTTTTTATTTGTGAACCGATTTTCAAAAAT
>JAUJYT010001352.1:0-11877 GCA_033996565.1 Nanhermannia nana
AAATAGTTCTTAAACCCTTATCTCTCCGCATCTTTTTCCGAATGGTTAGAACATATCTTTGTTTGAGTGCCTTATATAAGCTCTATAGCAGAGTTTCAACCTGTGGTACTCTAATAGTATTCCCCCTATTTTATCCACTAGTTGGTGCACAAAAATCATTTGCTAAAATGATACCATTGTTACTTTTAATAAATGTTTATTTTCATAGTTTTAATTAATTTTATGGACATTTTACAAAAAATTAAGTTAAAATAATATATTTTAAAGATTGATGGGGTAAATCAACCCAAAAATGACAGAATTGCTAAAATGAAAGCATTGTCATAATGAGAATCTTTTACTAAAATCGGGGAATACTGTATACGAACCTTTAGTTATGCATTCAATTGAGTTTATAAAAACTTAATTATCTGAAAAATTGTCTTAAATGCAAAGACTATTCTTTTCAGTAAATTAATTTCTTATGCCAATTATGCTTATGATTTTCCGTGCCCTCTGTGCCCTCTGTGCCCTCTGTGCCAATAAATACTACTGTAGTATTATATTTAGAACTCATTGAGTAAAACAATTGAAGAGCAAGTCCTCAAATACTTGTGCAACACATCTCAGTAGTGCTAAACTTTAAAGTTTTGCATAACTCATAACTCATTATAAATAATTACTTAAGAATAAAATCAGTCAAATTCTAGATTAATTATTAAGCTTTGCGCTCAATATTTAGACCTTCGCCAGGGCTTAAATTAAAATAACAAAAACTAAATTATGGTTTAAATCACGAATATATGTTTTTAAACTTTTCCGATTGTTGAACACGTTTTTTATTTCGAAATCATAAACGATTCCATACAAGTGATAGAATTTCATTATTATTTTTATAATTTTTATTAAGTAACAGACGTTCAGCTGTACTGTACCTGTACTTTGATAGCAATAATTTCTTGCTTTCAAAATCATTGATTGGAATCTTTATTACTTTAATGTATTTAACATTAAAAAAAATATAATTCTAGAAAATTATAGACTTTTAAAACATACTATAGTCGAGTGCCTGTTAGAGGTAGCCGGTGCCTCACCTGTGCTATGCATTATTTTATTGAGCATACGGTAATTTAAAGGAAAGTTTTTACCGATTTTATCATACATTTTAAACTTTGAATTCTCAGAATTTAATAAAAGTGTTTTCTATATGATTAACGGGTTTTTATTCATTTTTGATGAACTAATGGTTCAGAGAATTCAAATAACTCCAAAACATTTAAATTGCAAAAATTTATTTACTTTTAATAAACAATATCTGCAAAAGAAAAGAGGATTCATTCCAAGAAAAAGAAACGGAAAGTTAAACGTTTGAAACAAAGAAAAACAGAGTGATTGAGTCCTAATTTCAATTTCCTTATCATCTTATAATAGAAATCCTGAGAATTTGTGATACAAAAACATATTTTCTCAAAGTTAATGTCAAACGATCTTTAGTTCCTTAAAGCGAATGAAGTTAAAGACAATTAATTAAAGTTATAATAACATAAATTACAACTGATTACTAATTAGCTATGAATTAAATGTTGAAAAATGAGATTAAAAGCTAATACATGTTTACAGTAAGTGCTAATCAATGCATGCATTTAGCAGTTTATGTGCCAAAACGCAAAAATCAAATTACATAAAAAAGATTACAATCAAAAAGAGTCAAAACTGCATTTAATTATATATACAAAAAGTTTGATTAACATCTCTACAGATAACAAGCATAGAGCGACGCCTCTGCACAACAGCATAGAAGCAGAGCTTATCCAATATGAGTGAATCAGAGTGTTAGTGATGTATGTGTTGTATGTGTTAAGTTCGGGCACACATTCGTTTGCACGTAAAGCGCGTGCGTTGGAGTGCTATATATTGTATTATAAAAATGGTTTCAGTTGTTGTTTATCTCAATTATGATTACATCACTTTATGCATCAATATGTCAATCAGTTTGATATCATTTGTTCGCAATTTATCATTAGTTATGTACAAAACTCATTGCAAATTAATCTGCAATTAATGATTGCATAAAAGGATTGTTATGTGAGTCAAAACATATTTTCATTTTCATATTGTTTGCGCTTTTCTGCAGATCTCAGTCAGTGTTTGCATTCAATTATAGTACAGTTCACACACTTTTGTGTATTTTTATTTACTTTACGATTATTTCTGCTTTAATTGAAAGCTATTTGCTATTAAACATCATTTAATAATTATTTCGATACAGTGTTAGTGAAGTTGTAATAATTGAATACATTTAAATGCATTTATGAGTGATTAATAATAAATGAAGTAATACTGCATCAAAAGTGGATGTATTGTAAGTTTTGTTATGACGACCTTGAGTTGAGTTGAGTCCCATTTCAATACTCTCTCATCCCTATAGTGGTGTATAATTGTAGACATTGTACTCCACTTACTATACTTATGGTCAACAATACTTTGACTGTATGTGAACTACAATCACAACATTTTGTTTCGTATAATTTTAAATAAATAAACAAATCCCTAAATTATGCTTCGCTTCAACTGAGGTTTGAGTCAATGTCTTATCACCTGTTGGTATGAAATTATAGATAAGACCAACCGTTATGAAGAGCTCTTCATTAATAGCCTTACAGTTCAGTCTAACTTAACTCCATTTCATTTTTGACATACACTTAAATGCATGCAAATAGTTGGGGGGCTTGTCCTTCGCCCCCCGATTCAGGTGTGTATGGCTGTGAATACAGGGTTTAGATAAATGTTTTTCTCAAGTACTTTAATAAAGTGCTGATAAGAATTAGATAATTAAAACATTGAGTCAATTAATGCAAAAAAAGATGTAAAATGAAGACATGTGTTATGCGATGCTTTATTTGAAAGATAGATTTGAAATATTGCACAACTCATTGTGTAAAATGCAATGCAATGCAAATACTTTGAAATTGATTTGCTGTTTGAGTACATTTATAAAGTGAATACAAAATTCATTTACACATTAATAATGATTTACCCCACTTCCCGGAATTCCATTTCCCCGAATTTGATTTACCCGAATTCGATTTACCCGAATTTGATTTACCCGAATTCGATTTACCCGAATTCGATTTACCCGAATTTGATTTACCCTCAAAGTTATAATTATGACAGTATTTAAAATGTTTATAGCTTTATAAATAATTATGTTAACTAATTATTAACTGAATATAATATCTAATCTAAATGCAATAAATTTTCATTTTAACATTCATATAATTAATGAAAAAAAGTGTTGTTTTAAAACATTTAAAATAAAAAGTCATTTAGTGCATAGATTATATT
This sequence comes from Nanhermannia nana, assembly GCA_033996565.1. Lineage (NCBI taxonomy): Eukaryota > Metazoa > Arthropoda > Arachnida > Sarcoptiformes > Nanhermanniidae > Nanhermannia > Nanhermannia nana. The sequence goes on from JAUJYT010001352.1 coordinate 3,325, forward strand.
AGTATATTAAACATTGGGATTAAAATATTGATTTGAGGGTTATAGGTTTATCACACTTATAGTTTTTCTACATAACCATGCTTATTTAATTAGTTTCTTTATTATAATAAATTTTTGGGACAAATCAAATTCGGGGAAGTGCAATTCGGGCAAAAGGATTCAGGCAAACGGATTCGTGTAAACGCAATTCGTGTAAACGCAATTCGGGTAAACGCAATTCGGGTAAGCGGAAAGACGCCTTAATAATAAATGTATGCGTTGGGTTATTGTTTTAAATAAAATATTTTCCAAACCCTGTCTTTTTTAAATTATTCAAAAGTTGTTTCAAAGAATAGGCGATTCCGTAATCTTAAGCTAAATAGAAAGTTGTCTTCACTTTATTCAAAATATATTGAGATGATTATTAAGTTAAACTCAAACCTGTTTTTAAAAACAAAAATGAGTAAAAAAATTTCAATTTTCAATAATTTTTTCTTCCGGAGAGCTTTTATTCGATATCTCATAGAAAACCTAATATGCGGTCAGAGATTGAGAAAAGTTGGTTTGCATTCTATAGTCAGGCAATGCTTTGCTTTTAGTCTTAATTATTTGTCTTCCAATCAATTTGAAAGAAAAATTGCAAATTATTAACATTTAGAAAAAAAACAATGATTTTTCACTTATTTTTATGAATGCATTGAAAGATGACTTACGAAATTGATATTTGCTTTTACTGTAGATCTGAACTTGACTTTAAGCTAAAATACAATTCAAGGTTAGATTGAATCGATCAAATAGAGGTATTCTTTCATCAGACTTTCCTTATTATCAAACAATCATATTATTGTGTCATTTTTCATCAAAACTCAGTTTGTGTTCATTACTGAGTTTGTGTTCATTACTGAGTTTGTGTCCAATCAAAACTCAATCAATCCTAACAAATAATATGTCAAATGTATTCAAACAAAAGACTTACACAAATATTTCAATTTAAAAACAACACAAAAATCATTTTCTATACTTTTATTTTACTTTTTTTTTTACTTTTTTTAATTTAGTGAAAGGTTTAGGAATTTTGATCAAAAGAGTAATTTCTTTCCAAATGGTCTCAATTTTTAATAATAAAACCCAATCCCTAGAAATATATATATAAACTCAAACTTATGACAAAATAAAACTTTTATATCATTTGCTGTAACTTCTTATGTCTTATGTCATAGTTTTATAGATTTTGTTACTCATATTATTTATGAAGTTTTTATTATAATAATAAAAAATGCTATTCTTGAACAATAAGTTCTTTAGGTCTTAAGGGATATTTGAGGTCAGGTTTAGGGTGCCGTTGATTGCAGATCAGTGGTAGAGCTTATTCAATGAAAATAAGTGACACTACAAAAGTAGTTCATAGTAAAGGATTAGATATCTTTTGAATAAAATAATAATTATTGGCTTTAATTTATAACTTTTTATTATAAGTTTTTATAGTTTTTAAGTATAAGAGATGGCAGTGATTATGATAATGACTATCAGTGACTATGAAATGCGTCACTACTTATATAGTACTTTCTGTCAACAAGTTTTCCATAACAAATGTACACAACATATGATTCATACTTCAAATTATGTATCAATGAATGATTTTTTTTACTATACTTTAGAAATAAAAAACTTAGATTCGGGAAAACACATGAAAGCAGAAGTGATGGACACCTGACGATCAGCTGTTATGTCCACTCAAAGTCTCCCCACATCTCATCGTATTATTAGTGAAACACAAAACTTGATGCCATTGAATGCAAATAATTTACAGATTATTTGTAAAAATGAAGACATTAAATGCAAAGACATTATGAACAGCAATGTTAACGACAATATGAATAACAATAATAGCAAAAGTGGCACTAATTGTAGCCTTCATTTGAATAATATGTTTGCTTTGCCGTTAAATAGTGAGTATTTGACTGTTTCTTACATTAATTAGCATTTAATTTAAGCGCTTTTCAGTTGAGTCTCTTATTTGGTTTCATTTCTCTTAAGTCTAATCCCACCTAAAAGTGGACTACTCTTACATTAATGTGAATTATCTGCAGAATAATTAAATTACTGCATGTTTAGCCTCAATTTAAATTTTGCACTAATTTTTATTGACTTGAGTTTAGATTAAAGTGAATTGATTTGAATGAAATGCTGACATAATTTCATAAACGATTGATTTGTTGTACAGATGTTTCGCCGTTATATCTATTTTCTGAACACAATTTGGTTCGAACCACAGCTAATGCTAATAATAATAGCATAACCACAATGACAGCCACGAGCGCTCACATTCAGAAGTCGTGTATTAACAGCACTAATAATAACAATTTGAATTCAATACGAGAAGGCAGTACTCCTTCGCCTCTAACGTTGTCCGCGATTACAACCAATTTAAACGAAAGCAGCGGTTAGTCTAAAATGTATGCAAATTATACTTAATTTCTATATTATTCTTATTTATTACTTAAGGAAACACATATTCAATATCAAAGCCGTCGCGCACTTCAGATGGACTGATATCAGGATTGAATTTCAACCACAACGACGTCTTAAGAGAAGGCGGTTTTATGAACTATCAGTCATCTCCCGCTGAAAACGCGACGTCAACGCCAACCAGTTTCACGACATCATCACTCGACGGCTATTTGACTGGAGGACAGGGCGGACAAAGCTCTAACCATTCTTTCGATTTACTCGATTCTGATTCGTTCTCAGAAATGCCAAACTCCCTCTCGCCTTCATGTCAGGCCACTTATGACGACAATTCTGGTCATTCGTTCGTTGAGAATAAGAAATCATGCAATGACTCGACTGCTGTCCCGATGAAGAAGAAGCGCAAAAATGGGCCGACAGTACGGCCCGCGTGTCCTGACTGTGGCAAAGAGTTCTCTAATCAAAGCGCACTTTCAAAGCATAAGCTCACGCATAGCGACGAACGAAAGTTTGTTTGCACGCAATGTGCGAAAGCATTTAAACGTCAGGACCATCTCAATGGTCACCTCTTAACGCACAGAAGTAAAAAGCCTTATGAATGTGATGTAGAAGGATGTGAAAAAACCTATTGTGACGCCAGATCTCTGCGTCGACACAAAGAGAATCATCATCCGGGAGGTATTTCTCACCAGTTCTGAGTACTTCTGAGTACTTCTGACCATTGGTTGCATTAATTTTATTAAAATTATGTTTTATTTTAGGCACAAATACAACCCAAAACACAACATTACCTACAGTTGCAATTATTCCTGGAATTGCACTCAACTTTTCTGCAGCCAATGTTGGAATTGCGAACCAATCTATAAATCGCATTCAATACGCTCCACCACCTGTTGCCACAAATATTGTTCCCGTTTCTGTGGCAGAACTTCCATCGGCGGCCACACAATTGCAACTTTTGGCGCTTCAAAAACAAGACAATAAATGGGTTTCTCGTGAGTCATCACAAAAATGGAGTCAACATTCATCTGAAATCGACAAAAATTCATTACAATTTAATAATGAATTATCGAAAGTAAAACAGGAGCCAAATAACAAAACTCAATCAATGACTGCTTCAAATACGCGTATAACACAAGACTCTCAAGAAAATGCACTTTTACATCAACTTCTAACGCAACAGCAATTCAAAGATAAGCATACTCTATATCAAATTCCGCAACAAATGCAGCATCAGTTGCCTCAACAGCATCAACAGCATCAACAACATCAACAGCATCAACAGCAACAGCAACATCAGCAGCAGCAACAACAGCAACATCAACATCAACAGCAACAGCAGCAACATCAGCAGCAACAACAGCAACATCAGCAGCAACAACAGCAACCACAACAGTCATCTTCAACTTTGCCATCTGTTCAGTCACAAGATAACTGGCCGTATACTATGTTCTCCCAAAACAATAATATGAAAGCAGAGCCACAACAAGTTGAGTGTTCTCTATGTCAGCGCAAATTCAAGAACGTGCCTGCGCTGAACGGACACATGAGACTACACGGCGGATATCTGAAGAATCAGACGCAGACTTTTAATAGCAATTCGATTACCTCTAAGAAAGAGAATAAAGTGGACAATTCTCAAATGCAGGCGAACGTTAAGGCTATCGTTGATGTGATTAAAGAGAAAATATTCCGAAAACAAGCGGCCGCTAATATGGCCAATAGTCTCAATCGAACTCCACAACAGCAACCAATGCCTTCACAACTGTCTTCACAACAACAACAAGTGATACACTCACCGATGGCACCAATGCTATCGCCTGTGACTCCTGTGACACCGACCACAACCGGCAACACTTCAAGTTTTAATTATGATTTTCATAATGAGAACAATAATGAGGTTCAGTTCACTCGTGAAGATCAAGAGTTACTTTATGCCAATGAAATAGTTCTATTGAGAGAACAGTTACAGTTCCGAATGCCTTCACAGCCATCAAATCAGAACAGGTTTCAACAGCAAGAGAAACAGCACTCTCGCCGTCACAGCGATTCTAGTGATCTAATAGTTAATTGTAATGATACTAATAATACTAAAGTCTCATATCAGTCATCGTCTGACTGTTATTCAACTCAACAGTTCAATGATTTGCTCCGACGACGAACTCAAAGAACATGTTCAGATCCAGGCTCTGAACCTATAATGACAATTAATACTAATTATCATTCACCACAACCACAAATGTATAACCAGTTCTACCATCAGTCGCATTCAGTGCCAACTACTCCTACTTCGTTATATCACTCAAACTCAACACTTCAGCCCCAATCATATCCTCATTCATTGCCATCGACACCGACAGCACCTACAGCTCCGGTTTCATTCACACATTCGCCACAAACCCCACAAAGAGGTTCATTACCATCGACACCAACAGATAGTCAACAATTTAACTTTATTCAGGTCTCATCGCCAATAAATAAAAGTTCGGTTCAATCGCAATATTCTACATCTCCAGCAAGTGTTGCACAATATTCTCCAAACACTCAATATTCTCCATCACACGCATCGGTCCCACAATTTACTTATACAGTACAACCTCCGCCACAAACAACTAATGTTTATGAAGAAAGAATGCAATATAATAATCAAGAGTCGACTCTGTATGACGCGATCTCTAATTATACAAATGCAGGTTCTGATGGCAATACTATAGCAGAAGAGCACTTTAGTTTTGATAATAACTTAACGTCGAATAATAATTATTATGAGGCACAAAATGGTTTAATACCTGACGAAACTAATAACTTACAGATTGGAAGTCAACCTATTGAACAAATGTCTATTAATTCTTTACCTCAACCATCAAAACAACAGTTTTTTAATAACTTTTCATCGACTAGTCATGAGTACCCGATCGTCACTCAAGCTTCCAATTATGTGCAGCCGTCTAGTTGTTGGTCTCAGCCCTCGCTTACAAATAGTGTTCAAATGAATATGAAAGAAGTCCTACCACTTCCGCCTAATCTTACACCAATGGTCTCCTCAACTATTGTGTCCAATTCTAATAGTTGTTATTCAGTAACTTCTACAAATTCATTCATTAATAGTTCCGCTCAATCTATATCTCCATCAATACGTACTCTTCCAATGCCAAGAAGTAGTTCATCGCCACCTAATTTAGTCGTGAATTTAGAGAAAATCGATGAAATGGATGAGGAAACAGATGATGTATTCTTGAGTCCAGTAGGAGTTGCGCCGTCACCGAAACGCACCTCACCGTCTATTCCAACAGGTGTTGCGTCCCCGAAGAGAACAAAGCATAGACCTGAACCTCTATATATTCCTCCACATGTCAATACATGTGGATATCAGTCTCGATTGCGTTCTCCTCGACTCTGGGATCCGGCCTCAGTCGCAGACACTAAGAACCTGTCTCCACCTCCGTATACACCGCCTCCTATGTTGTCACCGGTTCGAAGCGGTCCCGGACTCTTCTGGCATATTATAAGCGGAAGTATGACTCCTAAGAGCGGAACAATTACTCCAAAGTTTGTTTACGCGCGAAAAAGTTCATCGGATAAAGAGAAAGAAAAAGAAGAGACCACGAGCTTAATAGTTAACAACACGCCCACCACTGCTTATGAACCTTTCGATTGTGAAATACCAGAAACTGATATTCAGCCTCATGTGAATATAGGGCCCAGTTTTCAGGCGAGAATTCCAGCTTTCAATCAAAATCGTGATGAAGCAAAATATCGCACCGAAAAGGCTGACCTCATATGGGATCCAACTGTTGCTGAATCGCTTACTGATGAAGATGTTGAGTCCTTTTTGGAGTTATCCTGTTGTGCATGCGTTCCCGGTTCGGGTCGTAATAAAGAATATGCTTTACATTTGCTTAACTTAAGCAAAGGTGATATTCATGACGCTATAGTGAAACTATTAGAACCACATCCCACTATAGATGAAGGACACCCTTTAGTTGATTATCAATATCCTGGTAACAAAACCACATCAATTTATTTTATCCCATATTTTCATATTTTATTCTAATCATTCTTTATTAGAAAATGATATTTGGGTTCCCGAAGAGATTGAATCATATCAATGCGCTCTTACTAAATGTGATAAAGACTTCTTTAGTATTGCCAAAGAGGTAATTAATCGTTTCATTATCTTAAGTCTAAGTTTATATAATTGTTTTTGACTTAATTTTTGCATTTTTTTATATTTGAAAGATCGGCACTAAAAGTGTCAAACAATGCATACAATTCTATTATATGTGGAAGAAGGTATGTCCTGATGAATACCGACGCCTGAGAGTGATTCGTCGCAAAAGAGAACAGGAAACCATTTTTTATAATTTACGCTCAAAAGAAGGCGAAGAAAGTAATAATAACAATAATAACGGACAAGTACTCAAATTTGAAAATGACTTTGAAATGGATAACAATAATGAGACGGATATGAATGGACTCGGAAATAGCGGACAATCTTCCGATATGGACGACAACGTGTCGTCACTGATGGACTCCGCGAACCCAAGTCCTGCCACATCTGTTGGATCCATTGCTGCTCCAGTTGACTATCCCTGTAAATTATGCGGTAAAGTGTTTCAAAAGGTGAAGTCAAGGTCTGCTCACATGAAAATTCATGGCAGCGGTTCTGCCAAATATTGACTAATTTTAATAATAATTATTAATAATTCAATATATAATTTATTTAAAGATGTTATAATTATTCCTAATATTGTTGCCATTATTTCATTAGGAATTCTATTTTGAATTGTATGTTAGTCTTATTGACATAACAAAAGCGCACCTCTTAATGATCTGACGATCAATGCATTCAAATTGACTGGAGTTTCAAAAACGTACCACTCATCCTATTGGCGGTATATATCTTTATGATATATATTCTAAATCCTTATAAATAGTATATCGTACGCACCCTTTCACGAGAAATAGATTTTTTAAAATTTATTTACCATAGACTCCCATTTTATAAATTGTAGTTTTTTATAATCATTTTCTTCGGGAAGTTTTTTTTGCAACCATTCATATAAACTGTTAGATTGAAATCTTCGAACAATTTGATGATACACTCGACCAGATCCGACCGAACCGACACCTGACCTGACCACTCTCTGGTTACTTCTTTATATGAATTATTACGGATACTCAGGGTATGGATAATATACTGTAATACAAATATTTTGTGAATCAATATCAATAGAAGATATGGTGTAGAAAACTTCAGCCCTATTATGCCTATTACAGAATATATAGCCTATTGGATGAGTGGGACGTTTTCCGAACACTAGTCTTCAAGTTTTATTCTTGACTTTCATATTATATTAATTATTATTGACTGTTATGTTCTTCAACATAAATGAATTGTTATTGAAATAGAAACTGTTGTAACGCAGCTGTAATTATGATGTAATTGTATTCTATGATATATTAGGCTGTATTATACACGATGATTGACTCCCGGTGTATATTTTGGTTAATTAGGAGTGCCTTCACTAATAATGCGCAAAACGATATTTTATTTACATATTTTATCAACTGGTGCTTTATTTCGTTGTGAATAGTTATCAGTCAGTCCTCGGAGAACTCATTACCTGATGTTCTAACTCTGTATTACATATTATAATCGGAAACATTGTGTTCTTCAAGAGAATGACTTAATTATCTTAAAATTATTTAACTTCTTGTTCTGATCTCAAACCACAATATGTTTGTCTGTTTAGACCCAATTTTATTAATTATTAAATATTGTAGTAATTATTGAATTTAAAATTTTTAAAGCAAAGAATCAATATTTAATTGTTTAGAAAGACATCCTCTCTATTATAAATATTTTTCTAAAACTAAAGCTTTATTTTTAGTGGCAATCGATTGTCATATGTATAAAATGCAAGTTATATTATGCGATATTATGTACTTAAATATCAATTGTACAGAGAATTAAATTAAAAACATTAAATTTAACTAAATTCTGACTCACTTTTTGCTCATTTATAAACTCAATTGTATTATAGGTTTAGATTTTATTTATTATTTTATCAATTAATCTTATAATTAAGTTGTGATTAATTT
>JAUJYT010001353.1:0-11875 GCA_033996565.1 Nanhermannia nana
CAGAGCTAATCGAAAGCTAAACCATTTTTGCAAATATTAAAAATGAAAATGCTGTGTATGATCTCAATTAATATATATGCTTAAAATCAGCAAAAAGTTTGCATATAACTGATAATAATTGTAAACCGAATCAATCTTTTACAACAAGAGCTTTATTTAAGTTAGAACTGACCTCAACCACAACTAATAAAATCGATGCCAAACAGATGAGTCTGAAGTTTGAGGAATACTTTTGAAAGTTTTGAATCATTTAAATAAGTTATTGATTAAACTATACTTAAAATACAATAATGTTGAAGAGTTTGTCTGTAAAACATAAACAGCAAATAGTTTTGATTTTTAATATACAGCAAAACTAAGCAAACTTTGTTTTATAAAATATAAATATATGTTTGACTGAACCGTCAAATCATGACTCCCACGTCGGTTAAGAATGTCGTTGAGATCTTTCCTGTCTTTCTGATTAGTACTATATGGCGATCAGATGACGATAAGTTCCAAACTTTTAGCTCTTTGTTCACGTTAAACATTTTTTACAAAAAAATTCTTTAATAGAAAAAGTGGACATAACTTAGCTTTGAAACACTTGTGTCATTAATGGAATAGAATCAAATTTTTGCCTCCTCTCCAACCACTTCCATTGAAAATAGAAAGAATTGGACATTTATGTGTTGGTGATGTGCAGCATATAATAAAACAATCATAGATTTCAATTCTATCTTTTACTCTTGTTAGCTATTAATCAATTCATTTGTTTTAAAGCAGGTTTAGTACTATTTAAAAAACATTCAATTATAGCGTTGTCCTCACATCCGATTAGAAATATTGAAAGACATGTGTTCGCAATTCTTTCTGCAACACTTATATCACCTCTTATTGGAATAATTTGTAAATTATATTGTGAACACTTTTTTTTATTACTGATGTCTTATAATTCTCTTTAACTTTAGAAAAATATTGAGTTGAAGAATATTAATGAAAGAGTTTAACAATTAAATTGAGATTAAAGTGCAATTGATATGTGAGATGCCTCTAAAAAATTGCATTCAAATATCAAACTTTAATATTGTGAATCGCGGGGACTGTTCAAGTCCACTGTGAAGGAGTATTAGTTGAACAAATCTATGCCTAAACTGGTTTCACTATAAAGGGGTTCACTATATTGAGGTATTGCAAGAGAAATGAATTATTGAGAATTCCCGGTCTTTTCGGTTAAGTTTAATGTTCTGGCGTTTCATATAATAGCTTCAGATAACAGAATAGGCTCTAAAATATAGTGTTAATGGTGTTAATAAAGTCACTTATTTTCCAGATTTCAAAGGGGTTTACATTTACTGGTTTCACATATTTGAGTGATTTGTCTGTTGTCCCGATTTCAGAGTTTTCTTCTGTTTTAATCAAATTATTAATATTATTGAATAATTTGTTCTCCACTTAAAAGTATTAACAAGTTTTGCTTAACTGTCAAATACCTGTAATTACGGTGTGTTATGAGTGAGGCAGAGCTCTAGCCGTGAGAGGGAGTCAACAGTTTTGGTCTAAATATTGACAAATTAATAACACTTTGAGTTTTATAAACAATTGATTCATAAATAATATTTTATTTTATATCATTTGTAGTGAACTCTTATTAAACCGAATCTGTTATGGAATTCGCAGAACTGATAAAAACGCCAAAATTGGACCGAATCTGTGTCTGGACACCACTTAGCCATTCAATTGAAGCCACTCTTTGTATAACAAGTCATCACTTAATCGTCTCCTCAAGAACTGACTCAACGCAAGAGTTATGGGTATTATTCATATTGATATCAATTTATATCATATAATAATAGTTTTTAATATATTTATAATTAATTTAATACTAAACTCAAACTCATAACAGTTATTGCACTCAATGGTAGATATTGTTGAGCGAAAAGTGAACCCAAACTCGAGCGGAGGAACTCTTGTTCTCAAGTGTAAAGACTTTCGTATTATAAACATTGAAATCAATGGTTTCAATGAATTCAATAACGTCTCGAATTCGATGGAATGGTTGTCCAATTTAGACGATCCGCGACTTCTTTATCCGCACTTTTATAGAGCGATGTTTGAGTTGGTCGAAGACGGTTGGGATGCGTTCCATATCGAAAATGAATTCTCAAATATTCTTATGTTTAGCGACGAGTGGAGGATAAGTCATATCAACCAAAACTTTGCTGTAATTTATTATTTATTAACTTTTTATTTATTAATTAAATTCAATTATTTTAATAATAATTATGAGTTATAACCAATTGTCAGGTCTGTCAGTCATATCCTGAGGCAGTCATAGTTCCAAAATCTATTGATGACGAGTGTCTTATAGCGATCGCTGCCTTCCGTTGTTTGGGAAGATTTCCTGTTCTCAGTTATTTTCATAAAAATACTAAAGTATGCAATTTCTTTGTTTATTATATTTTCTCTTTTTTTTTTAACTTTTGTCATATTAATCCATTGATAGACTGTATTACTCAGAAGCGGTCAACCAATGGTTGGCACCAACTCTAAGCGATGCAAAGAAGACGAGAAATTGATTAATACAGTACTGGGTTCTGGAAAACGCGGTTATATAATAGAAACCCGAACCCAAAATCTGGCACAACTCGCGCGCACTAAAGGTCTCAAAAACTTAAAATTTTTAAAGTAATAAATTATTATAAAACTTAAACTTAAAAAGGGGGCGGATTTGAGCCAGAAGTGCACTATCCGTTGTGGCGCAGAGTTCATAAACCAATCGATAGGCACTCGACTCTGTTGGACTCTCTCAGTAAACTAATTGAAGGTTAGATTTTCATATTTTTTTAGTACTTAGTCTTTAAAATGTGAATAAAAATAAATATTTAAATAATGATAACAGCATGTAATGACACCAACACATCAATGGACAAATGGTTGTCCAGATTAGAGTCTTGTGGTTGGCTCACACATATCAAAGATGTGCTGAGCAGTGCCTGTTTAGTGGCTCAGTGTATGGATCAGGAAGGTATGCGTCAACTCTTTTGTCATTTTTTATATTAAATATTAAATACAGTAAAGGTTTTAGTGGTCATAATCTGTTCCAATTTTATGGTTTAGCCGCTTCAGTGTTAGTACACGGGGCAGAAGGAATGGACTCAACACTACAGGTCTGTTCGTTAACTCAAGTAATACTGAATCCCGACTGTCGTACAGTTCATGGGTTCGAAGCACTAATAGAGCGCGAATGGTTGCAAGCGGGACATCCGTTCGCCACTCGTTGCAAACACAGCGCTTATACCATTCCGAGTGCCAGAACTCGAGAACAGTCGCCTATATTTTTGGTTTTTCTCGACTGTGTTTTTCAAATTTATAACCAATTTTCATGTTCTTTCGAATTTAATGAAAAGTTTTTGTTATTATTGTTCGAACACACGTATGCCTCACAATTCGGCACATTTCTGGGCAATTGTGTCAAAGATAGAAAAGATATGAACTTTGCTAAGAAAACAGTTTCGTTGTGGTCTTATGTTAATCGCCCAGAAATTATTCAACAATTCCTGAATCCTGCGTATGAGCCAAACAACAAAGTTATCTGGCCTTCAGTGGCACCACAGAGTCTGGTTTGTCAAATATTTTCAATATATTACTATTTCATTCAAATAAACGTTTATTAATAAACCATTAGATTCTCAATAATTATGTTTTTCTAAACTTACAAAACTTAATATTTATTAAAAATAATTTGATTGACTCATTTTAAAGTAAAATTAAGCACATTTTTATTGTCATTATTAATAAGTTTTTTTAATTAATTTAAATTGGATATAACAGGAGCTTTGGCAGGGTATATATCTTCGATGGAATGTCAGTCAAAAAGCTAATGAGAACGCCTGGAATAGAATCGCAGAAATCAAAGCATATGAGAAAGAGCTAAAAATAAAAGCGGCTCGTCTTCGAAGGTTATAATTCTGGATATATTTCTCTATATTATTAAAACATTAGTTTTTTTTATTTCTTATATCATATAATATTTGTTTACATATTTAGAAATCTCATTGATCTCACAGCAAATCCCAAGACATTAAAAAACAAAGAATAAAAAGAACTGAGGCTTAAGTTTTTTCTCTAAAATAATTAATCGAATTTCGAGAACTCAAATACTGTAAGTTTATGTGATATAATGAAAATTTTTAATTATTATAAATCTGCAAAATTATGAATTCCTATAATTATTACTTATTTATTATGTTAATTGTTTTAAATTTATAACTCAAACATTTAAATCGTGAAAATTTCTAATATTTAAATATTAAAATATATTTTATTTTCAACTTTTATTGAATAAAATTTTATTTATGATGAAGTGTCGAATTGAGTGATCTTAAAAGTATATTTTGTCAATTAAATACAGCACATCTCCATAATAGTGAAAATCCGCTTAAATTGAAGAATTAGTTGAATATAATTACATGTATTTATATCAGTTAAAACTCTCGCTTTCAAATGTTTATTATGAAACTATAGGCATTGGCCGGTTCCAGGGGTCGCCAAGGGTAGAGTGTAGGTAGGTGTACACTAGAGAAGAGAACTCACAAAATTTTCAGTCCCAATCCCATCGAAAGTTAAAATATTCAACACAATTCCATCCTACTCCCAATTCCATTATAAATGGGATTTGGACTCAGCTTCTTGATGTTTTGATCAGCAGCAGGACTCAGCACACAACTAAGATTTTGATGTTTTGAAAAAGCATACATTCGCTCCCTTTGATATTTTAAAAATTAAATTAAATAAATAGACTCATTTTCGTTTTATTTTGCGATAATAATGTATTTCAAATTTTATAGTAAAACTTATAATTAAAATTATTTAATTATGTTGAACCCAAACACTTTGATATTCAGCTAATTTTCATATAAATGAGCTCACGCTCTGCTTTAATTTACTGATTTATAAGTAAAAATTGCCATAAATATTGTTTATTAGTTTTGATTAAATAAATTAGTTTGTAGTCTATAGTATTCTGAAGCGAATACAGGTATTAATATTTCAGAATTAGTTATAAAATTTTACGATTATTTCCTCTGCAGATGAGTTGAGCCAAAATATAATTTTCTGTTGTTTTAATAGAAATAGCTTTTGTGTATCTCTTTACTTATTTTTGGCAAATAATAAGTGTATACTTAATAACTCATAACATAAATTTATTTATCATTTTCTCTTCAAACTTATCCAAATAAAAGGTTATATGAGTAATACTACTTTAATGTGGTTCGTAATTCATAAATGTAATGCATTCCTAACTTAACTTACGAGTTGGCGTCAGCTTTAATAATTGATTTGTTCAGTTCAATGCAATCCATTCTTTTATTTTATTCCCCGTTTTCATTAAAACTTTTTGATATCAGGATTTGTAATGAATAGCTCTCCGATTTAGATAATGAAAAAAACTTGAGCCTAGTGTAGAAGCACTAACTCTTAAGTAGAACATCACTCAGTATTTAGAGACAAAATTAGCAGAAGAGCGGGGAATGATTTCTATATGAAAGGATAGTTATTGCATATATAACTCTGTATTAGTACAAGTTTTACAGATTTACTGTACAAGCAAAGGTGCGACTAATATACTGTACTTCTGCTGTCTTTTTATTGATTTTTTCCCTGTTTATGGGCTTTATTTGAAAAGAATTTTATTAGAAAAAACTGCTTTTGTATTAAGCAATATATTCTCATTCATTATTATCTTCAGCAAAAGCTCTATTTTAATAATTGTCAATCGATTTTCACTTAGATTTTAATTCTCAAATACTTTGCGTAAAAATATAACTTTCATTGCATGCTCTGTTCTAAGAATTAATTTCTCTACTTTTGTACTGTATTCAGACACCAATTATCCAAAACACAAACTCTGATAAATCTGAGCCAAAATGCAATACAATTTCTGAAGAACTAAAATTATTAATTAAAACTAAATCAGCGAAGCCTTAAAATTAGAATATGAATCAATATTTTCTAAAATCCGTTTTTTAGATTAATTTTATGTAAAATCTGTGATTTTGTAATAATTAACATTTCAATTAAAGCTTTGAGCAGAGCATCAAAAGATTCTCTACTCTTCTTCAAATTCCATTAAAATTGAACTTATTTTTTAAAATATTACGTTCAATACAATTAAGAAATCATAACAATTTAGACAAATACTTGATTTATAAATTGAAAGTTTCATAAGTTATAATTTTATACATAAAAACAGAATTGATTCATAAAATAGTTCTAATGCATGGTTTTGTTCTGTTGTCAGTTTTGAATAAAATTCTAATGAAGTAAACCGATAGATATCCTATACTTTAAACATTGTTTTAATGGTTTGAATGTTTTCAAGATATAAGTTTATGCGATGTCACACATACAGTACTGGCCTTTAACACAAAAACAAAGCACTGATTCATTTATATTTTTTAGTACTGTATTACTACAGAACTTTTGCAACAATTCGTAAAATGAATTCGTATGAATACAATGAAAACCGACAGACGCTAAGTTACGTTTTTATCCAATTATTATATGGAATATAAAATGTAAATAAAATATACGATTCTTTACGAAGACTGAAAAAATATTCTTTGCTAAAAGTTGTGCAACGATACTGAATTGAAACGTACGAAGACTTAATAAATAAAATTTAAGATAAGTTTTGTTACACCATAGTTGGTATTTTTTTATTAGTTAAGGTTTTGTTGCATTAAAACTTGCATTTTAGAGATATCTCAATGATTTAGATATTGCATTGAACCGAACAAACTGTATGATCAAATCTTTTACATTTGGTTTTCCCTCGAGTCAAGAGGAAAGAGCAAAATCAAATAAATTGCGAAAAGAAGCCATCGCTGTAGTGAGAGGTGACAAATTTTCATCAGCTAAAATCGATTTTGATGCATCAGGTACTGCACTGTACAGCACTGTACTGTTCTCTACCATAACTTCACGCTATGTAAAGAAATATATAAACCTATACAGAAGGAAAGATAGAATACAGTAGAGTTAGTGTTGTGTTCGAAAGTATTCCTCTCATAGTGATCTCAATAAGCGCAGGTTTTCGGGTCAATGTTGATCACTAAATATGATCACATAAAAGAGAAATCGATTATGTGATAATTCAATTCAAAGCTTAATGTGTTCAATTGTTTTCTTTAAATTTTATAATCAAAAATAGCGTTTTTCAGTGTCATTACTTTAATACATATTTTATACTTATTTGAGTATATTTTAATATTATTAGACAAGAAGCTCAAAAGTGCAGCAGAGTCTTGAAGCCTGAGCTTCTAATTATAAGCGCAGCTCAAGTTTTGGAAAAAATTGCGCTGCGCTTATAGTAAGCGCCGAAAGCGCAGGTTTTCGGGCTGATTGAGAACACTATTCCTCTCATGCTTTCAAAAGAACAAAATAACTATTTTTTCATGAGATTGTTCATGAGATTTACCTTATCCTTAAAACTTTGTTTTACATAATTTTAATTAACTTGGATTACTATAAACTGTTTTATTGCCATGAATTCATGTAAGCATTACTTGTCGTCAATTTAATCGTATTCTATTACCAACCATTACAATCATTGTAAATGAGCTACAAAATTGTTTTCTGTTGGGAAGGAAAGGACTCACTTATATTTAGCAAACATACCCTTCGAACATAACTTTTTACTACCAATAACTAGTATTAAAGTGAGTTGTAGTCTAGTGTTGAGCGGCTTTGAGAAACGCATCTTTTGGTTCATGTTTTGCACTAATTTGTGTGTGATATGAGTTTTGATTGCTATGACAACAAGAGTTGAGGTAAGACTTATAAAAACTGCTTTACCTTAACTCACATTACGTGCAAACAATCTTAGAGAACAGTTTATTATTTTCTAAAATAAAACGAAAACAATTTCTTTGCAAATATGAGTTCGTAGGCAATAAACAACTTCTCATTTCTTTTCTTATACGAGTATTCCATAAGAATTATATTAATGAGCATTCAATTCTATTGTAATTTTGAACTACTTTTTCATGTTATTCTTCTTCCGTATACTTAAGAATATATTGTAATAAACATAAGAATCATTCTTAATGACGACTATTTCTTGTTGAATCGATTTTAAGAGCATTAATGTTTTGTGCAATATATTAGTTGTAACTCTAAAGTAAAGCTTAATTCCATTCAATACAAACTTTTCTACGAGACTTTTCATTTGAGATATCATTAAAATAATAGAAAAATATGATCAATAATTTCAAGTTATTTGGGACAACTTTTATAGCTGTGATAAACTCAAACATTTCTATTTGTATTTTGATCACATTTTCAAATTTAGACCACTTTTGATATTATAGTAATTATTTTACGGTCAGATTTATTCAAAATTTTGTGTCTTATCGTGTCTTCAGTTTAATGTAATTACTGTTTGAAAAAGCAAAGTAAAAAAGTTAACAAAGA
Source organism: Nanhermannia nana (assembly GCA_033996565.1). NCBI lineage: Eukaryota > Metazoa > Arthropoda > Arachnida > Sarcoptiformes > Nanhermanniidae > Nanhermannia > Nanhermannia nana. Next base: position 8,458 of record JAUJYT010001353.1, read on the forward strand.
AATTGTAAATTAAGATAAACAATGAAAATATTGGGGTTTCGTTAAAATAAAATAGTTCTGAGAAAACTTTGTGATTACAGAAAAGCTATGGTCAGTAAGTACTGTATAATCAGAATTCAATGAGAATCACTTAGATTTTGATCAAATTATAGGAATTGTCAGTTTATTAGTTTAATGCAATTGTTTGCTTGAAATTCATAACTAAAGAATGCAATTAGAGCTGAGCAGTACATTAATTAGGGGTCAACCGCCCTTTTATTGGTCCAAATACTGAAAAAGCTCTGAATCACGTTTTGTAGTTTTATGCCTTTCGTGATGGGCTTCAATGATATTGTAATACTTTGTGCTTTAATTATACTACCAGTGAATTATATATCTATTTATTGCTTAACGTGCTCTAAGATACTTAAAATTAGTATAAGAGAGAATGCTATAGTGACACTGCACAGTTATCACAATCGAAATATGAAATTGTTACTTTCATAAAATATTCAAACATTATATAAATAATTATATTCATAAATCTACAAATTCATTTATCTTTATGAGAAAGGAATTAGTTTTAGCAAAAATAGATTAAAAATAGATTGAAAGTTACATACTGTACAACAAAACTGAAGATATGGTCAACAAAACAATATTTAAATTCATTTGGGACTCAAATAATACAGATTTGTGAGCAAGACTTTTGCATTATTCAACTTTAATTTACAGAATTTACGTTGTGTTTACTCATTTTCTCCAGAGCACTAAATTTAATACTAAATCTAGTTTTTTAATTTAATTTAATTTAATTTATTGATCAAATTTAATTTAAAGTATAAAAATACATCAAAATGATAAAATTCTATGTTATCATAGAAAGCATTATATTAGATTCTCCTAAATATACAGTAGACTCTCGTTATAATCAAGTCAGTTATAGGGAACAGCTCGTTATAGTCAACAAATTTTGATAATTTGGAGGATTCCCTATTTAGCTAATGTTAAAAATTTCGCGCTTATAATCAACTCGGATATAGGAAATTACTCGCTATAATCAACCAATTTGTCACAGATTTGTGTTAAACTGCACAAAAGTTTTGATTTCAAAAACTATATCGAATGATCTTTTTGAATAAATCTCAATTTGCATTAAAATAACAAATATAAACAAATATGAAATGCAAAATTGAGAATATTTTTACAAATAAATTGCGTTTAAATAGTAAATAGAATCGTAATTTAATTATTTCATAAACTGTATAAATAAAAGTTGAATTATCAAACAATTGAATGTTCATTGTTCTTATGTCCAAAATAACGAGACAATCACTAATCAACAAAAGTACTATTTTTTAAGAAAAAATTGTAACGAAATATAGCCGCTTATTATTAAAATTATGAGCCGAGATATATAATCAAAACCGATGTGACCGGACTTTTTTGGAGAATTGAACCAAAGAAAACATTTGGATTTAAAGGCGAAACGTGTATAGACGGAGAACTATTATGAGAAAGAGTAAAATATAAATTTGAATATGTCTTAAAATATCAAACAATTATAAATTGCTGAATATATCACTAATTAATGCAAATAATATCATAAATCTGATTTCTTTAGTGCATTAAAGATGAATATGTATTTAAAATGTTGACTTTCGATATAATCAACTCTTTTTATAGGGAACGGATTTGACTTGCATTTGGGTGTTGCCTATAACGAGAGTCAACTTTGGGTACCTTTTATTCACCAAAATTTAGTTCTGAAATATCAAATTTTTTTATTTAATGTGAACACCAATTTTTTCTATGAAAAATTTGCTAAATTTTCTCCCGAGGCACTAAATTTAATCTATTGCATCGCTGGCTTTAATAAAACTTTTCGAATCACTTACTATTGAGCTGCTGTAGAGAATACACAGATTGAATACAGGCTGAACACAGGCACAGGTACTTTAGAGTAATTTACATGATTTACATAATTGTGCTCTGCATTAAAAAATAAATCATAAAATTTATTTTTAGATTATCTGCTAAGAAGTCTACAAATCCTACAAATTTTCAGCATAGTTTAACTAATTTTAGTTGAACTCCAAGTCAATTGGTTGCAAGCAATTTAATTTGTGACAATATTTTTGATTTGTTTTATTTAATTATTAATAAGATATTTATATCAATAGTAATCTAAATATAAGAAGAGCTCAGAAATAGTAACTAATTTGTAAATTTGCTCAAACACAATAAATAGATAACAAGAAATAAAGTGAAAATATTCATAATTTTGTCTTCACTTGAGTCTTCGCTGAACCTCAAGCTGGGAATTCCTGATGTGATTAATTAGTTCGCTAAACAGTTAAATTTGTGCATCCATTTCTCTTCATATTGAGCCCGCGATTTCATTTATCAAAGAAAACATGAACTTATTTTTGTTTACAAAACGCACAGTTAAGGATCACAGTTAGAGCTAACCAAACTGGCGTAGTTACACTCGAAACTGTCAAACAATGATTGTTCAATGTTATTATACTGCATAGCGAAATATGCCTCATATGTCTCACACATTTTGCGATGCATTTTCTGAGTTTGACTTAAGCCCACACTTGAATCAGTCAAACGTGAAATATAAGCGTGAATTTTAGATAAGTGTTAATCTCAATATTACTAACTTCTATCAGTTCAGAGTTTTATTCTGTTTTATAGTCATTATTAACAATAAGCTTCAATACGAGAGACAAGGTTTTGACAAATAATTGTTCATTTAATAAATTCGAAGAAAGCACTGATCAATTGTTTAAACATTGACTGTCTTTTCAGGTCTTCTCAGATTTGAAGCATTGGAAATCATTGTTTGAGTTCAATTATACTCAGTATTCCATTAAAGGATTAAAGGTTTCTGTATTGTAATAATGCTTTAGATAGCTTCTGAAGTCTTCAAATATCTTACAAAGAGGGATGTGAAGAATGCTTAACCATTTAGTGAGCAAATATACTCTCTTCACAAGAATAGACAGATTCAATATGTTCTCTATTTTCTTGAATATTTTCTCGTATGTAAACATCTTATGCTATAGTGATTATCGAATCGTTTACCTTAAAAGCTTTGTATTTTAAATAAACACCAGTACAAGACTGTTCAAACTGAAAAGAATTAATGATAATGCCTGTCATCCTTTTCAAAAATATGAAAAATTGCTATTTTAACTATTTTTATTATTGTATTATATAAGTTCATAATATTGACAAGGAACCTAAGAGTGTGTGTAATCTAATCGAATACTATTATAGTGTTTAACATTTATTTCTTTTTCAACATCCTAAAATTCAAATTTTAAGTGCTACAATTAAATCTAAATAGACATTTACATAATAAATTAATGTAATGAACATAAAGAGCCTTTGGATATAAACTCTGACACAAACTCTGACCCAAACCCTG
>JAUJYT010001354.1:0-11872 GCA_033996565.1 Nanhermannia nana
ACATATATGTATGTATACTAGAAATTATATTTATTCCAATAGCTTTTTAGTATTTGTCCGGCATTTTTAAGTTAATAAACATTTCAATTCATTTTTCTGGTGATTTTCTCTTAATTTTGATGTTCAGGTGTATTATTTAAACAAAAACTAAAAATTAGGTAATGTTTGAACAAAACTAAAGTTAAAATATTAGTTTAAAAGATTAATATTGAATTTAAAATAATTGGGTTATAAATTTGAGCTCAAATATTAAATCAAATAATAAGTTGAATCAAAATTTATTCATTATATATAAAGAGACAGTTATAGACTATAAATAAAAAGACCATAACTTGACGCATGTTCGCCGTTTGATCTGATCCTCATTTTTGGTCCGATCTCAAACGGCGAACGCGATCAGATTTGATCCTCTTTTGAATGTAGCGCCACCTCACACATTTGTGCCTTTTTCTCATTGTCTACAATTGGTAATGAACCATTAACTATAATAGGGATCCCTATTTGCAAAATCTTTATAATTGATCCACTTTTTCAAACATTTAAGTTTGATCCTCTTTTTAATATATATCGCGAACCAATCAAATCAAAAGGAGAACATGCCTTTATAGTTATCAAAAGATTAAGGTTCTCAACTCACGACATTGGGTTTCCCATATTTTCAAATAAAAGCCAAATAATTTCTTTGTCTCAACTTATGTTAGTTAAGGTATTTTTAATTTTCTATACAACAAAATATTTTGAAGTAAACGTTTTCCATCCTTTAATGCATTTATTTAACAATGAAACAGTTTTTTGAAAGTTTTACATAATGATTATCACTTTTCATACTTTTTCTAAATTTTTCCTCCATTTTTCAAGTCTACAAAAGTAGGCAACACTCATCTGAAGACCCTTTTTGTTGGAGATTTTAAATGTTGACAAGTGTTTTATATGCAAAGTATAAACAGCACAGTTTATAATTAATTAGTTTGAAAGTCTTTTGAATTTTTATTAAAGTAAAAATATTCAAATCTTACTGTGATTCTATTGAATCTATAATTAATTGTAAATTTTAATAGAACTTTTAATAGAACTTTTAATTTAAAATTTAAATCTAATACCACTAATGAAAGATCTTTAAACATTTTCCATTTTAAGACTGTTTCGCACTTTCAATCTTTTGTTCCTAAACTATAAAAGCCCTGAATTTTCAAGTCTCTGCTCTAATAGTAGCAGAAATTCAGAATAAATTTATAAATTTCATATACAAAACAAAAAATTTCCATTTTAAAAGTGAATTTCATAATAGTTCGATTCGAAATTCACTTTACCTAAAGTTGATTTGAATTTCAAATGCGTTTACAAGTATTGCATATTATTATAAAATTGCTTTGATTTGAAAAATAGTCAATCATTTTATGCATATTTGCCAGCGTTATAATATTGCATTAGTGTTACATTATTATATTAACGATGAATATCTAACTTTATAATAATAATTAAATTTAAATTATTTTATCATAAATATTGAAATCAAAGCTTCCGCAAAAATGATTATTAATAATTATAATTATATTAATGTTTAATAGAATCTGAAAATTTGTCAATTTTAGTCAGACTATTTTCTTGTCAAATCAAATCTTAAGAAAAAAACTGATTAACAAATATAGAAATAAATTAAACAAAGAGACTATGAATTAGCGTTGTTAAAAATAAATTTTCTCCAGAACATTAAATTTAAAAATATAGAAAAATGTTAAAATTAAATGTTATCATCAAAAACATTAGGTTCTCTTAAATCTAGTATCTTATATTCGCCATAATTCAACTCTGAAATATAAAATTGTGTCAAATTATATAGAATTGCTAAAAATTTTTGAACTCTTTCTTCATGAGAATTGAGTCTTTCATACGAAACTATACTGGAACTAATGCTGAGAAGTTTTATTGATATAAATGCTAAATCTTTATGAGTCTTATAATTTTTAACCATTTTTCAGATTTCGATAGGATTTATGTACAAAGATTTTTCTATGTTAAATTTTCTCTGAAGACATTAAATTTAATATAAATTTAATGCTTTACAACGCTACTATAAATGTAAAATAACCATCTTTTGAGTTAAAGTGATGGCCATTATCAATGGTGGCAAGGGTCGAAGATGACAGGGGTTATTTCCAAAATTTTGTGTATAGGTTGGGGGGGGGGGGGGTATTTTCAAAAGATATTTATTACTTTAAAACCTTTATTCGCCATAATCTAACTCTAAATAACAAATCTGATACAATTTATTTCAATATAAGATTATTTCTAATTTTTCTATAAAGCTAACAATTCATAGGGGGACCAAAAGATTTTTTGCGCTAATTATTTTCGATTTCGGTTCTCTGGAGTTTCGATCTTCTGTAGATTGACAGAGGGGGTATCCTCAGCCAAAAAGTCAGGGAGATATTACCCTATACACCACGCCTTGGCCATTAGTGACCATTAGACTATTTTGAACACATACTGAACACAAAATATTTGTGAATTGAGTAATTAAACAAATTGCGCTTAATATTTATGTATAAAAGATAATTTGAACGCAGATGAAAACTATAAACTCTGCCAATTTTTATATCTATTATAAAATACTAATAACTGAAATAATAGAAGCAATTTTGAAGCAAAAAATGATTTGAGTTGCTCTCAATTATTATAGTTAATCCCAACCTTTATAAAAGAGTCATATTGTCCAGAAAGCGGTCAATTTCTTTAAATTAGAAATCGATTTTGAACATGAAAAGGATAGAGAAAAATCTTATAAATCATTTGTGTGATGATCCAACTCAACAGAATTGAGACAAGTTTCTGACAAGATATGCAGTTATATATGTTATATGTGCTGTAGTATAATGTCTTCAACTAAAGTAAAAATCAATTATTTTGAAACATTCTTTTCATCAATTTATGTTTTTAACTATTCACTGCCAATCGTTGATTCATTTCTTACTAAAATTCAAAAATATTCGCACAATTATTGAATAAAATAGATTTATGGGAAATTAGAAAAAAATGTTTTCAACAAAAAATGCAGCAATCGCTAAATCGCAATATCCGTTGCTATTCACTGTTGACACAATCCAGTAAAAGATGTTAAAAAGTCAACTCTACTTTATTTTTCTAAATTTTTTGCAGATCTATAATTAAATAAACATCTATTTTCACTTTAAAATTCAATTAAAATTACTTCATTCAAAAATAAATTCCATTTTATAAGAATTTAAAATCATTTTATTTACAAATACTGGTAAAAAAGTTATAATTTTAATAACAAAATCAAATCTCAACGTTCGGTATAATTTAAGACAAACTGATTATAATATCAATATTGCGCAGGAAATAAGTCTATTTTGAGCCGAAAGCAGAATAGAGTAAACCTTCTAAAAGCTTATAATCAAACAAAACTCCTAAACCATTACTATAAATAATTAACATATAAAGCAAATCGTTATTCAAAACAATAAACATGATTTGAAATAATGAAATAATTAGGATTTACATTAGTATTAAAAAAGAGAAAAATAATTAACAATACTTATAAGTTATAACAATTTATTCAAATATTTAATTATCTTAAGTATTAAAGTAGTTTGAGCTCTGTCTGAGCTTTAATTGAAATTTTATATTGAAATATTGAAAATGTTTTGACGAGAAATTAAATACTTTATGTGTGATTAATAATGTATAATAATATAAAAATGAGATATTTTTAAATGACTCTACTTTTGTAGAATGTAACACACATTTAACCTCTACTCCACACACATTTCTAAATGTGGTGGGTTTTAAACTCAAACTCATAATCGGAAAAAATAGAGAATTGAAATAAATTGTGCGCCCAAACATTTTATACACGAAACATCTGTTCTCGTGTTAAAGTATGCAGAGATGAAGAGAAGGAGCATAAAAGATCATCAGTTCGTTTAAATAAAAAGTGTGCACTTCTATCAAAATATACAGCAAAGTAAGCCTTAGAAGAGAGATAAAGAGAGCAAATCTTCTTTATCTCAGAGAACTTAAAAGCTCCAAAATAGTTGTCACGAAAAAATTCTGATACTTTCAAATGAGATAACGAAAGAACTCCATTAATAGGGATTGGATTCGAGACCAAATGCATGCACTTCTATATTAAGTAATAAGAAAACCTCATAACTAATGAAATGAGAGCGTTATTATTCTCGATTCTAAAATCATTTAAAATTTAAATTTCAAATTCACTTGAAATGACTGCTAACAATTTCTACTTTAACTAATCCATTATCTAATTATTGAACAAATAATAAATTCATATTTAAATAATTAACTACTCATACTTTGAAACACGATTATTTAGTGAGCATTTTGCCGAAAGTCGTCATTAATATTCTCGCAAACGTTTCTATTATTGTTCAAAAGTAGTGATCGTTTTATTTTGTCAAATATTATTGATTATTCATTACTTATATACCAATTAATTCATTCACATGACTATCAAAATACGTCAAAGTAATAAAAAACTTGAACCCCTCCTTCCCCTTCTCTCGAAATCTATTCGTGAATCTCTTGTCTCTTAAATAATGAAAAGTTGAACTCAATTACTGTATTGACCGTATGCTATAGAAACCGCATTTTAGCAAACATTTCAAATTATTTTACTATTTTAGCTCGAATTCTGATAAAACAAAATACATGTCCAGAAGTATTGAATGTATTTTATGTTAATATAATTATTTAAAATAGTATAAACTTTAATTTTTGATAAAGTTGAAATCATTATTTGCAATGGTTTTATTGATTAATTAAAAAAATCCATAGTATCGACTGCACTGTAGGCTTATATCTTTTTTTCAAGAGACTTTTTTAATTGTTTCAATACCAAAAAAATGGTAAACATGACAAATAGAGCTGCGATTTAATAAACGCAAAATCTTTGTAAATTTTTTATTTTCAAAACTAAATAACATTTAAATCTAATTCTTAGTGTGTGAGTATATAAGACTAGCCTTAAGTTTTAGGTTATATTATTTTGTTCATTGATATCATTTTCAGGGATTTGAAACCATTATTTTGAACCAACTGTTAGCTATTTTTTCGCTTCAACAATCAGATATCTTTAGTTAATAACATTTAGACAGTTAAGAATTTTTGTGATAGAGAGCCACAGACTACTCATTATTGTGTAACATAAGTTACTTTAAAGATAAATATAATAAGCTTCAAAACCATTAAAATAAATGATTGTACAAAACAGAACAAAATACCATAATAATCAGTTTTTATATAATTTTGTCCAATTCCATGTAAGAGTTGATTAGTTTTAAATTAAATTCAAAATTAGTACATAAGCTTTGGCTCAAATCCATGACCAAATAAGAGAAGCAGAAGTTAAAGTCATTTAATTTTGAAAGATTAGTATTCATATGATAAGTACAAAACATATGGCCTCACATTGCAAAAGAGCTTCAAAATGAGAAAATACAGCAAAGATCTGCATGAGATAGCATCGAATAAATAGTATTTGACTTATAAACAGCAAATAAGGCAATAAACTGAAATGTTATTATTTCAAAGACTAAAATTGGTGAATACGGTTTATATTATTTTAAAACAACACTGAAAGCATTGCGACTACTTCTATAATAATTATTATATTTTTGAGAATTTTTTATATGCTTTGATATCGGGGTTTATAATCAGCCAATAGCTAAACATAGTTAATGTTTATTTAAAGGATACGCAACAAAAAAGCGTGTCTTGTATTTATAGATTGTAATTTAGAGGTTATATGGCTTTTGCGTATATTTAAGCCAGAAATCAGTTTCTCTTAGAATAACTTTTCCTCTTATGCATTCGACTTTCACTCTCGATTTCAGCCTAAAATTTCTCCATCTCTTTCTCAAATTAAGATAGTCTCAGGTTTAATAAACAGCTTAATTCAATTTTTGAAATTATTTATTCAATAATCAGTGTCTCAAATGAAATAAATAACTTTTACTAAAGCAGGGCTTAAATAAAAATTAACTGTTAAAAGTGGACAAATGAAACCTCACAAATCTGTTCCAAAGAGGAGTGCGCTTTAGATAAATCCAGAAAATCAAGGTTTTGAAACATTGTTTTTAAAAATAATTATATTTTTTCCAAAAATATTATGGAGACACGTAAACCATTGATTTTCTAAGAATTGTTAAGAAAAGCGTTTTCGCGCCCATATTTTTAACACATTAATGCAGAGACAATAAGAAATGAATTATTTTAGTTTTTGAAAAACTTGGAAAAAATGAAAGTATACTTTTTCATTTTCTCAAAATGCTAGGGCTGTACACCCACCTAAACACCACTTGTAAAGCATTGCGACAAAGTTATTGGTCAAGTCAAGTCAAAATTGCATACATATATGAACTGCTGGTAACATAAACTATGTGATGAAAGTACTTTATTTTTAAAAGATATTTTGATAGCATTATGAATAGTATTGAAATTACTGACTGTCGAAATACAGACAACTACATAAACCCATCTGTGGATAAAAACAAGAATAATAAATAATGTTGAGTTAACTCAGACATCAGTATAAGACCTGTTTTTAGAGAAATTCACGGAAAGGATGTTTTATTATTTGAACGCTCGAAACGAATAAAAGACAAAAATAGAGGAAAACTATTATTTCCTCAAAGTTTAAGTGAAGTGACGAATTCTAATTTGACAGAAAGTCATAAAACACTTGTTTGTAAAATAAAAAACTTAAGAAACAGATGTATATAGTTTTGAATTTTACTATTATTTTACTACTTTGTACTCCTAATTGAAGACAAATGTAGAGATTTTTGCCATCAATTCAATGAAAAACAGATAATATAATAAGAATAATAGCCTTTTGATTGTTTGATCGATCGATTTGTCGGTCATCAGGTATTTCACGCTTAGTATACATTAGAATATATGGTTATAATGATTATGACCTAAGTTTGTGACACATAAATGACTTCAAATTAAAAGCAAATTCAGGAAATTTCTAAATATTTAATTGGAGCTAATAATGAATTCAAATGAAATGAAATGCTAGACAAAAGTTATGACTGAAATTAGAGGATGTACTAAAACGAAGCCAACCATATGAAAGAGAGAGAAAGAGTTTATTTTAGAAACTGTATAAACGGTTTATGTGATAAGACATCAAATAACATAAGCGTAAAGTGGATCTGGTTTGTAATATTGGTCAATAAAACTTATGACATGGACTAACTCTTTATCAGTAATTAGTTCTCTTTTTTCTAATTGAAATAAATAATTGACAAGAGAAGGCTTTAGTTAATGAATGACTGATAGCAGAATTTGTTTTCTTAATTCTAATGATTAAAAGCTTGCAAAAACAGCTAAAATGAATCGTTTAGAGTCATTTCAGAGCAAAGGTCTCGTCAACTGCTAAATGTTTAGGTTTACTTAAAGAGAAATTCCATGAATTGGAAAGATCTTAGAACTAAAGTGATTTTTTTGATTCTCGAATTATGGCGAATAAAATTGAGATCTAGTATAGACTTTAGTGTATACGAGTTTTAGTGACGACACACTTAAAGTTAACTCAACTATAAAGTAATGCACTCTTTTAATGACCTAATATTTTATTCAATATTTGAAGCGTTGGCTAAAACATGTTCTAAACTTTGACAGACTTTCTAAAAACATTGAAAACGTCAATAAGAAGCATTGCCCGCACTAAAAGTGTTTTGCCATTGAGTCTACACCTCTAAAAAAACAGAGAAAGATAGACTCAGACTTCTTTCAGAAAAAGGGGAGAACTCATTACATAATACTGTATGACAAATATGTGCCAAAACCTTACTCACACACTATTTCTAAACATAATTTACAGAACTTCTACTCACATAAAAATATCTGATATAATCCTTGTTTATCTTTCCTAAATATCTGATCACAGGAAAATCCAAATTTGCAAAAAGTTTAATACATTCAAAACATTTAAAAATATAATTGAGAATTCATTTATAAGAACTTAATATCAAACAAACTTTTGTCGATGGCTTATGAGTTAGACTAGAAAACAATGCTCAATAAGCAATTTCTAGTCTTAAATTTTTAGATAAAGCTTCTTATTGTATAACAGAAAATTTAATTATTCAAAAATTGAACTTTTTACCCAATAGATATTACAGCTATAACAAACTTCGATGTATTAGTAATATGAAAATGATGATGAGCTAAACGATGTAATAGCAAATCGTTTTCAATATGAAATTAGGCTAAAATCTATTCGACATAATAAACCTAAATTGTTATCCATTATATCGAGTCAAAACTTTTACTGGTATTTCCTTCTTTATTATTTCATTGATATTCCTTTTACCATAAAATTCATTTCATTCACGTTTAATCAATCTTTTAAGCTGTTTTTAAATATTGAAAAAATTGAAATAAAAAATTTTTAATTTTGGAGTAACTTAAAGCAAAGCTTTTATTCCAACTAAAACGGGTTAAATATGCTCTTCAGGGATATTAAAACAGGGTCTATTTCAGAAATTTTATGTAAGATGTTTTTATGTGAATTATTTTTATGTAAGTCGATGTGCAGATAATTTACATTCATAAGAATAAATTATCTTAAGTTTGTCATTGAATACATTAAAAATAATAGTAATGAAAAGTAATAATACGCTATAATATGTTGTGTAAGCTCCAGTAATACAATGCCTAAGGGATTAAACAAAGACTTACAGTGAGTCAGGGATTGATATGCATTTGTATTATTAAGTGAACTCATTAATTAAGTTAATTCATTATTTTTAGCTAATTTTCAAGATTGAATTGAATACATGCCAGATAAAAAGCTTGCTTCTCATAACATTCATTTAATAACAATTTATCACATATTAAGAATAGTTTGAGAGAAAATTTATTCAAAGCCATAACTTGTAAGAAAAAAGTTCCAAAAATTTAATATAAATTCATTTTTGCTGTATTTGTTGACTTAAACTTTATTAGAGCTTAAAGTTGTATTCATGACTGGAATATGAAAATATCAAATAAAAAGTTGTGACAATTGGATAAATGCTTTATTTTAAAGTTTTGGCTTTTATTGAAACAAAAATTAAATTTAAGAAAAGAGTTAATGCCTTACCTGTTGCAAAGCCATGTACTGATCTCTACCAACTCTGTTCGTGAGTGTAATGGCAATGTGTGCACATGAAAGTAGAATACCAATGAAAAGAGAAATTCGCGTTTTAATGGGTAGCATAGTATAAGTGAGAAATGTAACAAAAACTATTTGCCAAACGCCTTCAGCAGGTCTATGATTGATGTTCCACCACTCCAACACATACCAACCAATTCTATTATCATTATTATTGTTGTTATTATTGGTCGAGTCATTAGAGGTATCGATTAAATGGTTTGGCCCTAACTTTAGGTTAACCGGTGCGAAGATTAGGCAAAACAGTACACAGAATAGTAATATCACATAACAAAGTGCAAGCAGTTGACTGTCTTGCATCTTAAATGATAGCAGAAACAGACCAATGAATGCAATGCATTGTAATAAGCAGTAAATGCCTATAATAGTGACTGTTCTCTCATAATAAAACTGCAACCCGGCCAAAGTTGCGGTCAATAATGTGAATAACGCCAAAACACTGATTATGGACGACTGTTGCAGTTTAAAGATATAGCGCTGATATAGCTTTTCCAGTTCACTGTTTTCGAATCGTCTTCTATTGAAAAGCCGAGAAAAGGCAACTTTCCGGTGAGAATTCATAGCTTTAACTGAATGATCCATGTTTTCGAGGGACTATTAGCTAAAAGCTGTGAAAACTAGAATAACACCATATAAACAACTGAACACTGAATAGCTTGTATTGCGTGTGTCAGACAGACTGGTTCTTGCTTTGCAGCTATCTCTTCAAAACCACCCACAGATGATGAAGAAGAAGCGGCACAACTCTAAAACCAATTGCAAGAAAAATATATGCATCAGAAACACACTCGAACTTAAAGTAAAAAAGGAAATGAACGTCTATTACTCATGTAAACTCATATAAACACATTTTAATAGCAAGCCATGTGTCACTTACATGCATTACAACACACTTCTAATCCTTATTATGTTAAATAAGTTTTGTTGCAAAAAAATTCAATTTTATAAAACAAAGTAATGGCTTATCTATTATAGCAGTGAACTAAACATGAATTTATAAGTAATTGTGCAATCATTCAAATACTGCAGTCTACTATTATATAATATAACTATATAGTTTGAAACAAATGAAGTTTAATATCATTGCGTAATAGTTTCAAAAAAGACTCAAACATTATTGAAAACACTTTTTATAGTAAATAGATTTATTAAAACTAATCTATTATAATAATAACAATACAAGTAGTTTATGTATAAGCACTGGTTATAGTGAAACTGTATTAATTGTATTTCTTTGAGTGTTAAGTACTCAAGTCTTGCAAATGCACAACAATATTATCTCATTCTCAATTCTCTACACAGTATAAGTCAGTCAATGAAAGTCCAGCTGTTTATTAATAATAAAAAGCTTAAAGGTTTAGAGTTTTGTAATTAAAACTTAATAACTTGTGTTAAACTAATTCCAGTCAACAGATTATGTAATTTTGAAGTCTTACGTAAGACAAACATTAAATTTAAATATTAATCGAGTGTTAATTTTGGTGATATTTGTTATTTTATAACTTTTAGACTAAAGAGCGCATAACCCATAAAATAGTTAACAATGTATGAACACATCTATTGCTGATATAATTAATTTATGCTTAATTCTCAAAGAATGCGATCATTATAATAAACCATAAATAAGATGTACTGATATTTGGCAGAAAGGAGCCGTTTCTCCAAGAGTATATCTATTTGATCACTGTTTTCGACATTCAATTCCATTCACTTTCAGCTTTTGCCAAATGTAATAAAATATAAAGAAAGACAGAGAGAGAGAGAAGAGGTCTTTACTGCAGATTTTGTAAGTGCAGTGACAGGAAACGCCTTTAGTAGCAAATAAGATACTATACTACACATACTAGAACTTACTATACATACTACACATATACCCAAAGCTGTGTCCTATTAAAGGAAAATATACCAAAAAAATATGAGCTCTGCATAATATACATATTCAATAAAATATAAATGGAATGTGAATACCATTTAAGTCGCTTCTAATAAATTGACATTTAAGCTAATATTCAATTGAATAAAGAATTACTTCATTTGTTAGAAACGGTCTCTATTGGAAAGTCTGTCTCAATAGTGGAATACACCAACCCTTCTACTGCTCTGCTGTGCACTAAAAAGTTTTTGCGACAATGGGTTAAAACATTTTCTTCTCGAAATGGACTCAACTAATGATACTTTTACTACTTTTACTACTTTTAGAAACTTATTATAATAAGTATTCATTTCAATGAATTTGAATGTATGGAAACATAAGTCAAAACAAAATTAACTAAATCTGTGTCTAACTGTACATTATATTATTCATAATCTTTTAAATAATAAAGTATTTCTTTTATCTTTTATTAATAATATACTATATAATTTCTTATATTGCGCTATAGTTTATCGCAATAGAAACCAAAGCTTTTTTGTCTCAAACAATAAAAACCAAATTGACGGCCGATATAATTCATATAATGAATGCAAGTAATTCTGCGACTCATCTCTTCAATAAAAAGTTTACAAATAAATAAGTTCTCGACGAATAACTAATCAATAAGTTTATTATAATAGCTATCAATAAATGTATTGTTTACTTGTATTGAGTGAACTAAAGTTTGTGTTTGTTTTGCATAATAATTGAGTGTTTCAGCGCTTCAGAGAAAACATTATGAAATGATTTTGATT
>JAUJYT010001355.1:0-11870 GCA_033996565.1 Nanhermannia nana
AATAAAAATAGCAATAAAATTAAATTGATTGCAATAATATTAGAATCTGAAGCGACAAACTTTCTAAGACTATTATAGATTAGAACTGAGCAAACTTGAGAGCATTAAAATTTGAAATATATAAGTGACAAATATTGCAAACTTCTTACAGTGCAAAAAAGTTTTGCCAAATATTCGAGTGTTTATAGCGGTTAAAAAACAAAACCAATAAATTTGCTCTCATTCTAACTCATTTTATTTGCTTAAAATATCTTTAAAAAATAGTTTTTGCGCCGATAACAAAACAAATTACAATCAATTTTAAATAAAAGGTGAATGAACTCACTATTTTGATGACATCTCTTTTTATTATTCAAAAATAAGTCAATAAATTATTATAACTTTGTAAATAACAAATTATTCTGTATTTAGACCCAAATTTATTTTGACAGATAGTGAACATTATTAGTGTTTTAAAATTATATTTTTATTTTGAATTCATTCAGTAATTGCATAATGACTTACAGAAGATTTAAGTTCATCTCAATTCGTGATATTTACAAATTAAGCAAAAATAAGTTTAGAGAAGAGACAAGTCATAAGAGAGAAGAAAAAGAGCATAAATTATATATTAATTAAAGCTGAGTTTTCGGTTAATTTGAATGTTTTAGAGCTGGATCTGTATATTTATTTAGGCATTAAATAAAATATAAAAATATGAACTCTTTGTATATCTATTTTTCTAGAGCTGAGGATAAGATAATTTTGATTAAGCAAAATATTAAATTGTAAGCTAGTTTTGAAATATGTGAGAGTTTTTCCTCAATTTAATATCTAAATACCATTCTGAAAGTGATAGTAATATCGCTCAGCTGGCAATTTGCCATTTACTAAATTATTTTAAGCAAATCATATGCAATCGGGATACGGAAAAAATAGGCGTAAGTCTCATATCATTAACTAAATAAAAGAAATGCCAAAAATAACAGACATTTGTCAGTCAATGGACTTCTTAACAATGATAATGATTATGCGATATCATAATTTACCACATCTTAAGCACAATTAAAATAAACTTTTTTTGTCAGTTTTAGTTTTAAAATTTGACTCGAGTTTGAGCTAAAATTACTGAACACCGGATATAAGTTTTCTTAAAGAAGTCAATACAAAAGTTCACAAATTCAATGTGAAAATAGAAGCTTACAATAAACTGTAAGCTCAGTAGTCATTATAAAATTTCACTCAACCCAAAACATTTTAAAATAAATAACTTTTTGTTTCTATTGTATAACGAGAATACAGTCAAAGCAAATAAGTTTGAGTTCAAAAGAAGCCGAGCTATTAAACAAATATTAATGAATTATAATAACTAAAGCTCTAACTGGTCTCATATAACATCCTAATTAAATAATGATAAAAAAAATATATTTATTCTGGTTGTCACAGTAGCACTGAGTAAGGGATTAATATCACATAAATATTAAGCCGAATACATAAACTACAAGTAGAGATATAGTATATATAATCGGTATAATAAAGTAAATTATTGCATAAAATTACTGTCATTATAATAATTATGTCGAACAGGTAAGTGAATAACTGCTATCATCTCTTCAAAAATTCCCATCGGAGCTTTCGAAGGGTATTGGAGGGACACCTACACAACTATTTGGAGGAAAATAAATATCGATCGATGAGAAGGATGTTTCATAACAGGCTATACATCCATCACTTGGCTATCAGAAGATGCAACAAAATATGCGCCACTAATATGAAGGAGAGATGGATATTATGATATACTATACAAGCATTGCCATGAAATGCCATCAAATGCAATGAAATGCATTTAAGCTAAAAGAATAAATTGTCATTTTAGTAAAATTTTTGATTACATATCAAGCGTTAACCTAATTTGGTGTTATGGCACGTGATTTCACTTGCCTTAAACGTGACTTTGAATAAGTTTTAATTGTTGTGAATTACTATTTTAGATACGAGTTATCAAATAGCTGTGCGTATGAATAATCTAAGTTTGTCTATAGTTTCATGGCTTCAAACTTTTCATTAGTTTATATCAAGTATGAGAGAAATTCAATATCATAACCAAAAGCCATTATAATCTTAAGTAAAATATTTTTATTGCTTATCAGAAACAAACATTATTTTTTAAATAAATTAATGTCAGATTCATATAAAACATCATAAAAAACTAAATAAATTGAAAATAAAGCTGGTGTTGATTTAAGTTCGCATATTATTAAATAACAAATTTAAGTAAAATCGTAATCCAATGTTTTTACTTATTAGCATATATATTATGCAATAAAATCTTCAAAGGACTGACATAACAGAAAAATATATGATAGAGTTTTATCAATAATTTAGAAGCGATAAAAGCATAGAATCTGTTATTCACTAATATATTGCTTAACTTATACCTGAACAGTAAGTGAAACTGTGAGAGTAATAAAATATTTAACAGGGAATAAATGACTACATATAGTCAGCACTACATATCAATAGCTAATACTTGGAATTTTTGAGACTTATTTTTCAGTAAGATATGATAGAATTTTGGAAGCTTTATGTCTAATATTTACAAATCTATTTAACTGTTAGGTCAATATCGCAATGTCGAATTCTTTGGACATATGGTTTCAACTTTTATGTCTTTCCTTTTATTAAGGAGAGAGCTTTTTCAAAAAACTAATTTGTTTCGCTTTACCATAAATTATTACCATAAAGTTGTACTGGTATTCAAGCGAAACGTCGAGAGCAGCTAAAAAATTTATAGGCATCGAAAAGTCGATCTTTTAATATTAAAACCATCGGTTGTTATTTCGTTGTTATAATAATCCTCTCTTTCGATAAGATATAAGGATATCATGAATGGTGAGCCCATTCGTAATAAAATAGGACTCATTCATCACAGAAGCATTTTAATCAGCTTTCATTAGCAAAAGGCTGTTCTGAAATATAATGATCGCTATTTTTGACTGAATACAAAGCCTAAAACTAGTAGTCTCTGATTGTGATAATTTAAGCCAATATATGTAAAAAAGAGTGAGAGTCATACATCATCATCAAATCAATTGTAGTCAAGAGTAATTGAGTAAAGAGAAAAGCGCTGCAACTCGAGGAAAGAGAGCCTTTTCAGTACTCCTTTAAAGTCAATGTCCGTCTTAAACGTATTGCAGAAGTGATAAATAGCGAGATCGCAAGGTTTACGTACAATAGAATGCAATCTCCCGCTGAAGGTTATTGAGAGCCTCACTCCAGTCAATACTATCCTGTGTTTTAGGTGTGCCATTATTTTTAAGGTATTTGCTCAAAATTCCTCCTACTATTCGGCAACTCTTAAATAGATTATTCAATAGAAAAGTATGGCTTAAGCATCACTTTATGACATTTTTAACAATCATTAATAACGACTCGTCCTTGTCCTCAAATAAACAGATCGCGTCTTCAACTCTTTTTTTCCTACATTTGTGATGTACCCCAAGAGCAGGTTTAAAAAATTTAATTTCTAATAAATTCTATAAATAATAGGATTAGTCACTATTTCCTCCTTTCGGTGAAACTCAATGTATAAAAAACATATAAAAGTATATAAATTAGTGTTTTTTCGAGGGATTAAAAAAGGTTTAGTATATTTGTAAAAACACTTTAACTTTACATTAAATCAAGGATTAAAGATGAGGTCGGTTTAGTTGATTGATGTTAATGAGATATTATAATGAAGTTTAAAGATATTTTTCTTACTTAATCATCAATCAAAAGTACACTTAGATGTGAAGAATTATAAAAAAAGAATTAGTACTCGAATAAAGAAATTGAAAAGAATTATACTTTTTTGTATTGAAAAGTATTAATATAACTGCAGTAGAAGCACATTCTGCAAAAAATACATCTGTTATGTTATGTGCAGATCTTGTTAAGAAACATGAAGGGCTGACTATACGAGAAACAGTCACAATAAGATTGTACAGAATTTTAGCTCAAATCTATTTCAGTCTTTCATAATTCCCATAGCTTTTTGAGGAAAAGTTTGTGAGCCTTTACAAAATACTTTACGTATTGAAATAAGGGCTCCATTTATTTGAGTCAAATTCTTCTCCACTTTTCAATGCATTTTCAGTGCAGCCCAAGTATTATTGAAATGAACCCAAAAGGAGTTCTTAACATGCAGTGAAACCTCTTTAATGAAACTCACACATTATAAATAAGAGCTCTCCTTATAATAAATAACCTTTATTTCAATTTATTTGTAATTATAATTTTCATTTAAGGTTCGTGTTAGAAAACAATTTCCATTAATATCAATAAATCAATAGACGGTAAGTAAGCTGTAATGTTTTGGGAGTGAATAGTTATTTTGTTAAAATATATCCAGTATTTTAGTGATAATGCATAAAATTTGAATTATTGGATTAAATTCTCAGTGTATTCATTCTATGAGACATGAAATGTATTAGCATTTTCGCCGTTTTCTTTAGATCTTTAGAAAGGCTGACTTGTGAGACAACTTTCTCAACTTAAGCCAATACATAATCGAAAAATACTAGTATTTATTTTGAGAAAGAGCTGCATTGTATAAATAAATTAGAAAAATATAACATTTTCAAGTATACGGATGTACAGTTATATCTAAATTATTCTCAAATGTAAATTAATGCAAAATGCTCTCAAGTTTTTAAATGAATGCTATTTTTTCTGAATGCTTTAATATCAAAATTTAATACACTTTAATGTGTGACATATGGCCAGAAATAAGACTCAATAATAGAAATGCAACCATTTATTTATTTGTGTCAATCATAATTAGGATTTCCTTATACAGTATTGACTAAAAATTGTTCAAACTTTTATACTAATAGAATGATAAGACCTTAGTTTTAGTGTTAGTTATTATTTATTTTGCACTACAAAAGTCTTCCAAAATAAACACATCAAAAAATACTTCTGACATAACTTTCTAAAGTTCGTGCACTTATTACTTCACAACAAATTATATTTATTTTTAAAGACTTGGAAAGAAAATTATAATCAAATTGAGAAAAATGTTTTCTAAGTAAAAACTTACGCAAATTACTGGCAAATAGTGTATGACATTGAATGGTTAAAAGTAGAAATAAAATATAAAGTCTGTTGACTAGCATTGATGTTGGCTTTGATGTGCAATTTAGTAAAAGTTTTTGTAAACTTTTTATACAATTAATTGACCAAAAGAATAGAGTTTGTGAGAGTTGTGTCAAATTAGTGACATGTGATTCCGTATCACACATATTATTAAATCATTGATAGGATGACACACGTTATGAGCCGCACATATCGTGAAGAAATCAAAGATAAAAAGTGGTCAACACTGATAGCGTTGTAATATTTATATCATATCACGAATTGATACCTAATAAGTAGTGCACTAGTAATAGATGTCAGTGAAAGTTTTTCCGTTAGGTATACATAGACTATGACTGTTAGCTATGTCTGAGACAGCACTTCCGATCATCATTACATGATATGGCATAGCATTAGAAAGTATTATGATATAAAAAGTCACGACTTTTTCATGCAAGTAAACACATCTATTTCTTCTTATAATACAATATACACCTGAGACACGTTTGTTGAGATGGAAAGTTTGTGAAGAGCTTATTACTCCTTATTTCCCTACAGTAATAAAGGTAGAGATACTTCTCCCCTAAAACACTACTATTGAATGAACGCGAATAGCACTGAACTGAGCTGTTGAGGCCCGAGTTGTGCAAACCTTACGCAAAAAAGTTTTTTCTGCATATAAGTCATGCGCATAGCGTTAGTGGTTTAACAAACAAATGTAAGGCTTGTAAGCTATTTAATTCTCGATGAATTAGTTAGTCTTCGGTTTGTCATCACTGCTATTCATTCAATTAAAACGATTCCGTATAAGAAAAGTATTCTCTCAGTTCAGGATCAAGAGAATCAATAAATAAGTTCATAAGATATTATTTGCTGTAAACTCAAAAAAACTGATCTCAAAGTCACAGTTCACGGATTTCATATATGGAAAGCAGTATTATTTTAACTGAAAAATATATCACTTTCTGACATCCTATAGATGGGAAACTGTTTTAAAATGTGTTTGTATTTTGAATCATCGATTTGTATTTTAAGCCCGAATACCCATAATATCTATCACTTTATACAAAGCAGTGCTCTCTCTCGCTCTCTCTCTCTCTCTCCTCTCTCTCTCTCTTCTCTCTCTCCTCTCTCTCTCTCTTCTCTCTCTCCTCACGAATATCCCGAACCCATTTACATGAACCCAAAAGAGGAGCACATGTGTGAGTGAATGCACCCTTGAAGATGCCTATCGTTGAGTGAGATAAATCTGCCCAAAGAAAAGTTGATAATATAAACAGAACATTAGAGAGAACACAACCGATGTACTAAAGTTTATAACTAAAATTGAGGAATAGCTTCGTTCTCATCTGGGCTTCGCTTTTAATTCTTTATATGCAGTGCCCACGCGTTTAATGCATTTTCATTGCATTTCTGAATTGCATGAAAACATTTGAATCATTTCAGAGCATTAACTTTAGAAAAAATAACATGTTTTAAAAGCGTTTTTGTATTTCAATCCCTAATTATAGTTTACATTAAATTTCTAATTAATTGCAGTTTTGATCTCTAACTTATTTGGTTTAACCAAAAATATTTCGTTTAACATTTGTTTTTCTGCATTGATATTAATATCAAATGTTTTTCTTGTATTTATTTATCACAAACTATATTCTCTTCAGCTCTTTAACTGATTCAAAATAAGTTTATCAATCAATTAAAGTCAGATATGGTTTTTGGCACATGTTTTAAAAGCGACAAATCATTTAAAGCAAGAACTGGGGAGAATTTTTAGTGAAACATTGAATTAATATAATTAGCTGTGCTTTAGGTTTAGTAAAATTAGTATCAGAAGAACTCATTGCTCTTTGATAATGAAGAGCTTCATCCAAAAAGCATTAATATTAATCAGATATTAATAACTCTACAAAGTTAAACATTATTTCGCAAGAGTTTGATTTATCGGTAGGGTTTCTGTTGAAAGTCAAAGCAAAACCCACCCTAACAGTGAAGTCCATTTTTTATTTTCTATTTATTATTTTGAACTCTCGAGTATGAGGATCACTTACAGAACCCAAAGTAGACAACTCCCAAACTGTACAAAATTTTGTTGAAGTCTACTTAAGCAGAAAATTTTCTTCTAACATAACAGCAAAGGCTTAATGAGATTAAGTTCAAACTCATGGAAATTGGTTTTCTTGTTTACTTATTTTGAATATAAATCTACAATACTTTTCATTGGTTTCAGATTTGCAACAAATACTTAACTTTAAAACTTAAAAACTCAAAAATCAATAGATTTAAGAAACAAAAACTCATTCATGAATAAAAAATTGAAAAATAGGTTTTAATTAAGTTACGAATAATTTTTACTAAAGCTTTAGAAGAAAATACAGTTAAGCCCAGAATTTTAAATAAACAAAAAAAAATATATTCATTTAATCAGAAGACTGAAGACTAAAACCCAAATCTAAAATTTATTGAACTTCTAAATAAATAAGAGAATAATTCTCATTCCATTCAAGATTTTTATCACAAGAAATATTCTTTTGCATAACAGTCAATGGCTTTCGTGATCTACAGGAGGCCTTTC
Source organism: Nanhermannia nana (assembly GCA_033996565.1). Classification (NCBI taxonomy): domain Eukaryota; kingdom Metazoa; phylum Arthropoda; class Arachnida; order Sarcoptiformes; family Nanhermanniidae; genus Nanhermannia; species Nanhermannia nana. The sequence goes on from JAUJYT010001355.1 coordinate 7,670, forward strand.
ATGTCGAGTGTATACACAAGAAAGGGCTCAACGTATTTAAATTATGCAGAAAATGTTCCCTATCGTTCTCTTAAACGTGTTCTTTCAGTGTAGTGTCACATGCTTTGAGGCAACAGAAGCTCGCGATAACATTTCCACTTCCGATGAGGTCAGCTCTCTGAGGAATAATACCATATTCGCCTCTAATGTAATTCTGTAGATTGAGATTCAATTTCTCTAATATAAAGCTATCCCTAGAAAACTAATCGATAAGCTTTCAGTAATTCGGTGAAAATATTTCTATTTTTAAAAAAGAAGTAATAATTATGGCTTTAATGCTAAACGATATCAAATTTCAGAATAGGAAGTGACATGTCTTTGACTGGTTATAGAAAGCATGCATTACTGCCATTTCAAAATAGCATAGAATTAGTCTAAAAGTTTTGGATTACTTTATGTTTTTGTTATAATCACAATAATTGTTAATTTTGTATTTATTTGTTAACATATTAATATAGGATTAAAATTAAGATTATATTTATTATATTTTTTATTTCAATCGTAAGTCATTTTTGCTAAGAATGTGTTAATTAATTCTTAAATAATTTCAGAATAAACTAAAATTATATTAACGTTGAGTAAAGCAATTATCTCATGTATGTTAAAATCGTAGAGGCTTTCATTGGCGAACCAAAATGTTTTTGCTATCATTAATCATCACATGAATAGCAAACTGAATAATAGTTTAACGATTTGCAAATACAATCATATTATTCAATGTTTTATTTCACTCAAAGAATGATACTTCAGTTCTGACTATTATAATGTCTATTTCTATTAAATATCTGTAAATTGTCAACAAAATCAGTGGACTTACATTGAAAAACAGTAAAAATCATTAATTTATAATAAAGTAAATTTAAGCCGAAATAATTTCAAGAATAAACTCTGATTTATTGATATTAAACGTTAGTAATTGTGTGCCTTATAGTATTGAGTATCAGAAAAATATTTTTTAAACAGAAACTATTACTTAAAATCAATTGTATAGTAAATATACATAAGAGTATTCATTTTAATTCTTAATACTCTTAAGATAATAAAATAATTTTTGGTATAAAAGAGTCGATTTTTTATATTGAGAAGCAATTGAGACAAAACCATTATACAAAACTTGTGTCTAATCCCAAGCGAAACTTCGATTTTCTATACTATAAGCATAAAGCCATTACTAGTTTAATATTTTCTTGTTTTATATTTACTTGTTTTCATTCAATATGGTTTTTTTTGAGCTCACACAATATTTTTGATGTCTATTTTAGAGAGATATAGCCGTAATGCTTATCTTGTTCTCAACTTCTGGAAAGAAAATATTAACAAATAAAGCATTGCAAATGTTAGTGAACATTATATGCAGAGACTTCTAAATTATAATAAGCAAAAAGCATAAGCATATGGTTTGAAGAGTGAAAAGACCTCAAGAGATGCAGAGAATCTTTAGTCTCATTGAAGTGCTGGCATTCAAAGCAAGCAATAAGTTAAGAAAATTGAGAAAACAAATCAGAGTCTGTGTGTTATAATTTATGTTAGTATTCACTTCTCATTCCAGGCTTTATTCCGGTCTGTTTTTCTCTAAGAAATTCTTGAATATGTTAAAGTCCATAACATAATTATGAATGACTGCTAATAATTCATCGGTAAATAATAGAACAAATGAGAAATAAATTTCGATAATAAATAGTTCTGATTTGACGATAACTGCTATAGAATAAGAAAACATTGCTATATATTGCGTGGCAGTGAAGTGAAATTGTTTTCACAACTAATGTATTTTGCTTCAAATCAAATTTATAGCCCATTCGCTTTTTAAGCCACATTTACTTTAGTGGCTTTATATCTATTAACAGATAGACTTCACACTTGAATAAAGTGCATATGTTTTTAATCTAATCTTTTTCTTTCTTCAAACTCTCTATAGAATGTAATCCTTTCTTCATTTAATTAATTTCAATGCCTTAAAATTGCTTTTAGTTTATTATACTATTTATGTCCTTATCTTTTTCGAGTTTATGTCAAGACTTCTCACATAAATCAAGAATTCACAGTAAATTGATGTTATGTTGAAATTTATTTGTTTTTATAGAACGAATGATTCTATCTCTGACTTTTCCAACTTAAAAATTCATTAAAAACAAATGTAACTGAAAATATTTCTATTTTTTATTGCAAGAAAAACATGCAAAGCATTATCGCATATACTGTACAGTTATGTCATGTAATAAAAGCGAAAACAAGGCTTAATCTGAAGCTTAAAATGAGTTTTTTGTTTCAGTAAAAACCTAGTCATAAATTATGTTCAATTCCGAAATTGAGTGTTTGTATAGTTCTAGTAAATGGCTATCTGTAGTATTGGCTGCAAATGTATTCTCGCAGTCAATTACAATATTTCTCTGCAGCCAAACTGCAGAGATAGGGACGCAATCAAAATAAATACTATTATAAATATGCAAATACTTTCGCCCAAAAGATTACTGAAATAACTTTCAGTTTACTCTAGACTTAAATTGCTGTCAATTTAACGATTGTCTGAACTGCAGAGCAGATCAAAATCCCTCCCTCTCTATCATCTCATCCTATTTTCAATTATAAACCAAAACCATATGCTCTAAAAATTGAAACATACGGACTGTTATACAGTAAGTCAAAACTTGCTCATCCTCTCAAACCATTTGTGCCTAACATACAGTATTTTAATATAATAAAAACCAATAATAATTTGTTTAATGCCTTTGTCATTGAAAAACAATTTTTGTGATGAATATTTGTTGAGGGATTCATTCAATTGTTAATAATAATAATATTTTTAATGGCAAATTACATAATATTTTACTGAATAAAGAGAGTCAATATCATTACCGTATGAACAGTGAGCACTTCATAAAAACTATATCTTATAATTTGGTATAATTTATGGAATAATTTATGAATAAATAAAACATATTATAAATTAGTGTTCATCAGTAATTTATTAATCGGTATTTATTAATCATTATTTATCTACATTGGTATTAATAAGGAAGACATGACTCTGTTTAGTGAATGTAGTGAAGCATTTATTATGATGAGGAATGGGATTATCTGGGTAAAATACTTTATTACCTAGCATTTAATGACCGGTCCGCAATTGGGAAAATCTCATTAAGGGTCCTTAAATTTCGAGTTTAAGGACCCATAAAACTCTATGACCTAGGGCTATGATCTTCAAATTTGAGATATTAAGGACCGGTCATTAAATGCTAGGTAATAAAGTATTTCACCCGAAGAATCCCATTCCTGATTATGATTAAACCAAAGTCAAATGGACCGAAATTATTTCTAAATTCACATTTCATATTAAACTGTTAGACAAAAGTCATAACTTATATTAAAATTAGATCTCATTAAACCTTTTTTTTATTAGAATGCATTTATGCAACAACTTATATATAGCGAACAATATATATAAAAGCTAATTAACTGATCAGATCTTTTCTATAGACCCTATACGAGAATTCTGTATAACTTTTCAATGCATATTAGAATTAATAGAGATTTAATCAGATATTACGGGTCTCACAATATACTACAGTATTCATTATTGAACAATAAAAATGAATGGCAATGTATCAGATGTATGTCAGCACTAATTTAAAAGATAAAAATGTGATAACATTTCTGTATTTAATAATGGCTTTTTTGTTTTGCACTAATATGAGGTCATTAAAAAACGACTAAACTTTTATACATATGCTTTTTGATTCTTTGGAGGCTTTAAAGCAAAGTATAATTATTTGTAATATACATGTAGAGTAGAATCCATTCAGAACGACTCAACAACCAAATGATAATCAAACTAAAGCATAGAATAAATGAGAGTAATGCTCACTCTATGGCTAAATGGAAAACTTTACACAAATGTTGAGCTCATCTTAGAGTTTTATGTTTTTTCAATCATTTGTATTGCTATTGGAATATAAAATCTATAATAGAATTATTGTTATAATAAAAGGCTTTGAATATATCAATAGAAAATCAAATGTTAATTGAAAAGAGAAGCAAATAATTAGTAGATATTACTTATGAATTACTATGAAGAGAATTTATTTATTAATGCCTCAAAATATTTTATATTATATTTACTAAAAAGTGTCCAAATATTTACTTAATATTTAATTATTTTTAT
>JAUJYT010001356.1:0-11866 GCA_033996565.1 Nanhermannia nana
CTCGAATTTAAAGAACTGTATGAATACATGTAATACTTCTGAATAATTAATTTGTAATATCTTTATTTTATAAACCATACTTTAAATTTACTCTTTAAATGTTTACTAATTTAGGGGTACGACAAAAGATTTGAGACCCTTAAGGGGTACAGAGAATACAAAAGTCTGGGAACCGTAGCAGTACAGCACAGTATTAAAAAAACTTACTGTTGAAAAGCTCTATTCGGCACAAGTGTTAAATATATAAATTATACAAATTTTGAAACAAATTAAAATAAAAAAACTCAATTTAATGAACACTATTTTCAATATAAAAATATAGATCTTTTTATTTTGTTTATAATTTGAAGCAAAAAGGAAACAAAATTCAAAACAAAAGCTTAAAATCAACATTTGATTTAATTTTAATCAATTCATTTAGAATAAAATTATTTCAAACATAAGATTTTCGAGATCCAGATAAGGATTTCAATCTTAAATATGGTTAAAATTCAATTAAATTTTTATAATACCGTAATAATAATATTAAACTGAAGGACATATAAAGCTATTTAAAGGACATTGAATTAATAAAAGTTTGAAGTGTTGTACTGATGGTTTAGGCTGTAGTTTTCGAGCTTTTATACCCTCAGGTACATTCCATCGATAATAGCGATGTGGAAGACCTCTAAATAAAAATAGCAATTCATTTAAAATTCTAATTCGTTTTTGTTATTCTGTGTTATGGGTATCATAATACAGACAGTTTCATTGATGAAACTGTGTACACCCTCGAAGTCACATGAACTGTTATAAAAGTTTGTTTGTATATCAAAACGAGTGGGTCCGTCGCTTACAACTTTTACTGTATTACTTTTGATCTCAAATTTAATTAAATAGAAGAAATATAAAGTAAGTTAATAGATATAAAGAATCTGAGAGCTTCTCAATTCAAATGCTTACTTATGGTTAAAGTTTTGAGTCATTAATTGGCTTCGAAAAAATAGTATTTTACCTATTCTTGGGTTTCATATAATCTATCCCAGAGTCAAATATGAGTCCGAATCACATTAAAATAAGTGATTTAAGACATATTTATAAATGCCTATAATTGCATAATTTGAGGGTTAGGGACTATTTTGCCATTCATTGACTGTTTGGGTCTATTTGGGTCTATTTCACACTTTATGAAAGAAAAAGTGATCAAATCATAAACAATTAAACTTTATTTTGAACCATTTTGGAAACATTACAATAAAGATTATTAATTAATAAAATATCTAAAACTAAACTCACTTTAAAAATTTAATTAAATAATTGTATCGAACAATTCAATAATTTTTTTTACTGCTGATGAAGGAATACGTTGTTAATATTTACTAAAGCAGTGACTTCAACCGGGTCCGGGCCGATTGCCCGACGTTTTTTTTATAAAAATTTATACCAAAAAATATTAAATGCAAGCTAATTATGTTCAATTTTTTACTATAATTCACATAAAGGAAAGGTTAAGTGTGCTCCGCGAGGTTTGCCATGCGGCGGTAGCCGCGCTGCCGGTCCCAATCGAATTGGAAGGACCATGGCCAATTAAATATGTTTTGGATATACGATAAGTATTAGTTTTGCTTTGGTTCTGATTAGGTTAGATTAGTCTAGGTCAGATAATAAAACGTAATAAATATTCGGGCAATTGGCACGTCGGGGCATTGCCGCCAATTTTTTTCGATTCCCGTCGATATCCCAGGAATGCATGTTATAAATATGACTCATCTACCACCAAGGCTTCACGCGTCATTTTTTACAGTATAAATATTTTTAATATAAGAACCTTTAATTTTTATAAAATATCAATTGTATAGATTTGTAAAAAAATAGTATTTGAAGATTTAGACATAGAATCAAAGATTTAGGTTCTGTTCTCAATAAATGAGTGTTTGGTTTGCATTCTTTTATTTGTATTTTGTTAAAGAGCACACTTTTTAGCTATTTTTCATAATAGAGAGAGAGGGCAGAGGACTAAGTGCCCGAATCGAGGACTATCCTCCCTAAAGAGGACAGACAGGTGGCAACGCCTGATAGAACCCAATTCTGGACCTTTTTTGGATCTATTCTTTACTTAACTTTTTAGGATTGTAAACAATTTTTGTGTGACGTAATATATGAATGAGTTATTGTACTCGTGATTGTGCTGTCAAAGAGTGATTCTCAGCCATATTTGTTTTTGATGGTGGACAACACCCAAACACACAATCGATTGTTTTGCCGGTAATTATATAATAATAAGAATTAAATCCTTTTTTGTTGACATTTTGCCACATTTTGATGTACTAATAGTTTTGAGATTGTATTCAAAATAGCATTGAATAGAGTTTTGATTATTTGATACATTAATTGAAAGTAAAGTAATAATAGTTGTGAACAATGGATGAGAACAAAGATCGCAATCAAAACGGTTTGATTGGAGATAATAATAAAGATATGAGAGATCGAGACAGAGGTAGAGATAGGGATGCTTTGCGCCGTTCGAGTCCTGGCGGACGTCGCCGTCGGTCGAGGTCTCCATTGAATCGTCGATCAGATGATCGAATGGGCTCTCACTCGAGCCGTGAGTCTCGAGCGTCGCGTCGAGTCTATGTGGCGAACGTTGCGTTCGACGTGAAGTGGTCTGACCTGAAAGACCTGTTCAGAGACAAGATCGGAAACGTCTCGTACTGTCAGCTCTTTGAGAACGAGGACAACAAGAGTCGCGGCTGTGGTTTAGTTGAGTTTCACGACTCGACCTCCGCTCGAAAGGCCATTGAAGTTCTGCATCGCTATGAATTCAGAGGAAGAGAACTTGTGGTCAAAGAAGATCTTGACTGCGAGCGCGACCGTTGCGGACGTCTTATACTGCCGTCGCGTAGGGATAAAGACAGGGAAAGGGATTACCATTTGGACGGATTCGACGCCAGTGTTGGCGTCGGCGGAAGCGCACAGTCGTTCAACACATATGGTCTGAGTCCGCAATTTCTTGAATCTCTTGGAATAAAAGGTCCGCTGAATAACAGAATTTTTGTGGCAAACCTTGACTATAAAGTAGGAGAACATAAATTAGAAGAGATTTTCAAATTGTCCGGAAAAGTAACAAATGTTAAGTTATATACAGACGCGACCGGCAATAGCAAAGGTCACGGCACTGTTGAGTTCGAACACCCGGTCGAAGCAGTGCAGGCCATCTCTATGTTTCATAACCAAAAGCTATTCAATCGAGCCTTAAGTGTCCGAATGGACAAATACGAGTGCGAAGAACCCACTGATACCATTCCTTCTCAATTGCCATCAGGTCTGGAAGGCGTGGGTAAAGGTCTTGGCATTGGTGGACAGCCTCTCAATATTGCCAAAAGTATGTTGAGTTCGTCGTCTGCACAACCACTGCAAGCCCTGCAACAACAGCCACCTCCAGTTCCTGCACCTTCTGCTGCATTGAATGCATTGACTAATTTGGCCGGAAATCTGCAACAACTGCCGTCTTTCGCTCAGTCGTTGAGTCAATTGAGTAATAATTCTGTTTCAGGAGTCAATACGTCAGCAATGAGTAACGCCAGTGGTATAAACATTCCCGGCTTTGTCAGTAGTGTTGATCGCTCTCTTTCAGGGTTGGGTCACAGCACAGCCTCAACCCTTTCCAGTTTGACTGCTTCTACTGCTGGCTTAGGCTCTGGTTTGGGTTCATTTGCAAATACGGCTCAGAACGTGTTGGCCTCTCTTTCTGGTGTTGGGTCTCAATCGCTGTCTGGTGTGACTTCTCTCCAAATGGCTAATCAAATGAGTAACCAAATGAGTAATCAAATGACTAGTGCTCACAATACAGGCATTAATCCAAATAATGGCAATTTGAGTGTTTACAGCACTTATGAGCGAGAGTTTCGAGACGACAAGTACCGCACTCAGTCACACAATGTGCAGCACACAGTACAGCCTGTCATGTCTGTGTCGGACACTATAGTAGTGCGTAATTTGCCCCAAAACTTCAGTTGGCAGAACCTCAGGGACAGGTTCAATGAGATCGGAGAAGTCAGGTTTGCTGAGATGAAGACTCACGGGACTGCTGTGGTCAGGTTCAGGTCCGATAGAGACGCTCAAAGAGCTGTCGACCTCATGAATGGCATTCGTATCGATAATCGTCCCATTGAAGTGAACCTCTATTTCTAATATTTCTTATTTGTTTCGTTATTCTATTCTAATCATTGTCTCCAGTGATGAAATTCTAAATCAAGCCATTAATTAATTGTTGTTTTTTCAATATATTGTCCACTTTTCTGTTTGTCAGCTTTATATCTTATCATTGAATTATTACTCAATTTTAAAGTAATTCATAATTTATAAACTTCTGTTGTATTCATATATCAAATAGTAATCAATGCGTTTCATTAATGATGATTGTGATTAGTCCTCATATTTTGCATTTAGTAATAAATGGCTTTTGTATCCAAAAGTTCTTTGAATTCTATATTTTTTATCGTTATTAAAAGTTTTCTATTTTAATTCATTGTCAACTATTGGTTGAGATTCACATTTATTCAGAGCTTTGATTGCCTTAAATCTTACTATTTTTGATGCATTTGAAGTCAATGTCAGTTAATAGTTATTAATTGGTTCATAAGTCGATAATTCCTTTAAAATTGCAGAATAATGTTGAAGAATTTGTTGAAGTCCAGGTTTGATCTGATTTGAATATAATTGTTCGTAAAATCTTATGAATCGAGTCATTCTCAACAATTAGTATTAATGATTACAGATTTAGTAAAGTTTGTCCATTTCACGAAAATATATTCTGAGAAATATTAATCTTTTGATTCATTCGAGTCATTCCTCATTTTGAATAAAATAGTGTTCAAACACATGAAATCTTACGTTAGAATACATTTCATGCCTTTGTAGTGAAGTGGAATCGCATGAATTTAAGTGTTTTAGAGCATCACTTCAAGAATGCATTTAAAGCTCTTTTCAATAATTAATTGAACTAAAATTGATTAACAGGAAAAAAAAGTTTAGAAATGCATAAAAACTGGTCTGTTTCGATTCAATGGACGGAATAAACAATTGCAATCATTGGAATCTATTTATTTTACATTTTTAATGGATATTATATTTTATTCAATTTAATTCAAAGTAAAGTTACAATTTTTCGGTTTATAAATTGTATATAATTTAATAATAAAAATTTGATGATTTATTGAATTTTTAATAATTTAATAGTCTGTAAAATGAGTTTTAAGTAAGATTTAAATTCAAATAACATTTCTATTAATTTACATAATTACTCACATTTTATTTATAGTTATAATGTGTTTAATTAGATACAGATATGAATTGGTCTTAGAAAAGATGTTATAAACTCCGACAAAATAAAATTTTATTTTGATTAAATTTATTTGATATCTTTGCCAAAGAATTGTTGTAAATTAGGGCTTATTGTAATTTTATGAGCAAAAACATTTTTTTATAATAGATTATATTTCAACAACGCATTTAGCGGTTTGAACCGAATTTAACCGCCGATTGAATCGGTTTTTAAAATAACAAAATGATCGACAAATTTACAGAAATGTTATCAAATAATAATAATTTTTGTGATTAAATCAGTAAATTTATTAATAATTAGAAAGCTGAGTACTCGTATAGTAAGTATTAAAAAGTAATGCTTTAAAACATAGGTTCTCTAATGGTTGGTCGCAAAATGATTTTGTTTAGCGTTATGTTCTATGGAACAATAATTATTGAAATTTAAACAAAGAATAACTTAGAAGGTAGGTCGAGACCAAAAAAGTCTGAGAACCGCTGCTTTAAAACATTATTTTATTGTATTTTGACTTTAGAAACAAATAATTTTTAAAAACATTTGAAGTTACGCCAAATCTGATCTTAATTCTATTTTTAATAACTTACTGATAATAATAGGGAAAAATTATATCAAAACATTAATGAATACAATACAAACAGCTATAATTGAGATGTATCTTTGACAGTCCTATATCTGCTAATACCAACCCTTTAAAATAGGAATGATGTTACTCTATATTATATGAAAAGCTACAGTATATTCAATCCAAATATAAATGCGTTGCCGTATTTAATCGTAATGGTATCAATTTGCTCAACTCAAACAATTGAATCATATATGAAGGTGTGTGTGAAGATGTATCATATGCTCTGAAAATTGGAGATATTTTTCTGTGATCTGAAAGTGGACTGTCAAACAGGGATTAGTTATGAGTAGTGCTCCGATAAGACTAAAGGACTAGACTAAAGCCTTAGTTTGAGTCTTAAGCTATGTTCCCATTAACACTTTAAGTTAAGTTACCTTAAAATAAAGGAACAATCTAACCTAACCAGAACCAAAGCTAACTAACACTTATCGTATATCCAAAACATATTTAATTGTCCAGTCTTCCCAATTCGATTGGGATCGACAGCTTGGCAAACCTCGCAGAGCACACTTACCCTTCCTTTATGTGAATTATAGTAAAAAATTTAACATAATTGGTTGCATTAGATATTTTTGGTATAAACTTTTATAAAAAAAAAATATCGGGCAATTGGGCCTTTCGGACAATTGGGCCTTTCGGGCAATCGTACCTGTCGGGCAATCGGCCCTGGCCCGTGCACGTAATTGACAGTATTAATGCCTGTATATACTGTATGTAAATATTTTGATTGTCAGACCTAAAGGTTTGGCTAATTGTTAGGTTTTGACCTCTTAGGCCAGTCAGAAGTTTTTACTGAAGCAATACATACCGGTTGAGATTTAGAACTTTTTTAAAAGTTGATTGAAGTAGTAATTGATTCGTGAACTTTATTTTTTGTATAACTTATATAATGGAACCGTTTAGTACAGTTGATGTGTCAAATTGAATGTACTGTATATAAAAATACCTCTAATATGTTAACCTAAAAGTGACTGAAGTTCAGTCTATAACGCAATAATAGTGAACATTAGGCGCAACAGCGGTCTTAACGGTCTTAACGTGAATGCAATACTATTTTATGAATCAAAATACTTTGTTCTTCAGTCATATAAGTGTTAAGTGTTGTCTCTTTGGTGGTAAAAATATTTAGTTAAACTCAAAACTGGTATTACAGTAAAACTATTTCGATTGGTGTTCAAACAGATGAGTGATTGGTTTGTGCTTTTGGTTACTATAGTAACAAAAGGGAACAAATGACATAAATGTCTATTTTGAATATCTGCCAAACTGTTAAATAACTTGAGTATTGAAACTGAATGAGTGAATGACAGAGAACACACTTTTTTATCTACAATTTCTTTATGCATACAATACTTGTTTTGAATGTTTTTTAATTATATTTTAAAATGAGTCAAAACATCAACAAATTGATAGCATTTGATCCACAATTAAAAGATGACTTAATTATCAAAAGGGCTTCAGAGGTAAGAAAATAATAATAAATATAATTAAAACAATAATTTACATAATAATTAATAAAAAATGAATTATCAAACCGTTTGTATCAATAAATAACTTAATAATGAGTGCTATTTATGGTATAGGTATATGTTGTATAGGTCTCTATGTGTTGAATGTGTCACTTCCCTGACTCTGCCCTAACTCTAACAATGTTATGATAGACTTCAATAGGAATAACATATAAGTTATATATGAATCACATAATAGTATTACAGATATGACTGAGTTAACAAAAAAAAATATAGGACACAGTCATTACTGAACATTTTGTGTCTTTTTGTGTCTTGCAATTCAAGTTATGCTTTACTAACATGTCTTTCATTCAATTGTTTATAACTTTATTTTACTTTCTCTTTCATTTTATAAACCGTTTGACAGCACTTTCAAATCCCATTTGAGTTTATTGACGAAAACTTTGTTTTAAATGAAGAACTACTCGAACAAAGTTCTGTTGTTTACATCACTAAAAACTTTTTCGGAGATGTTTTCGAGAAACTGATGAAAGCAAGAAAACCAATAATAAGTGATTTGGTCTTAAATTCATGTATTGAACAAAATATAGTGAGTCATCGCAAAAACGATTTGTTTAAAATGATTAAAAATGTATTTAATTTGTTTACCGATAGCCTTTGCCATCACCTAAATATCCGTTATATAATTACTTTATGAAAGACTCCATCGTTTGCTTTCCATCAGTCAATTACAAGAATCAAACTGTAAGTCTTGTACTCTTGTTTGGTTAGCATTTGACAAATTTTTGAATTTTATATTTTTTATAGGATTTGCTGAATCGATATTTAAATCTGATTCGGTTTATGGGCGGACAGAGTCGAAAGGACATGAAAAGCGGTAAATCATTCGAAAGAACACATTTAATTGAAAGCAGAACAGATACAGATAACTATAGAGTGAGTTTCTTTTTGTTATACTTTCATAATTAGATTCATAAAAAGTGTATTTACACGCAATCTATACTTAATTTGATTCAATTAACTAAACATTTCTAGTATGCCGTCATATATGGAATTCCTATTGTATTCAAAGAATGGATCGATGACTTATGGGAACAAAAACGTAATCAGGAATTCGATTCTCGAGATCCCGATCATATATTAAAGTTCATGATTAAGCCATTTTATGGCCTCAAACTTGCATTCATTAATTTTTGTGATGATGATCAAACTCAAAAAGAAGAGAGAACTCAAATGGAAGACTTAGTGGCAGAGAATGGCGGAGAAGTTGTTGATCCCGATAATGAGAACTGCACTCACTTTGTTTTGAATGCTATTAAAGGCGAACAAATTTCATTTGATTTCAATAATTATGAAAAAATTCCTGAATATCTGGTCTTTAAGAACGTGAGTTTCTTTTAGTTACTGTATTTCACATTTTTCTATTAATTATTTTAATTATTTTAATTATTTTAATTGCTTTCCTTATGCTTATAAACAGTGGTTCACTGAGTCCATTAAAATTAAATATCGTGAGGATGAAGAGCAATATCAATGTTTCGTAAGTTAATGGAGACTAAAATTTATTAATTATATTGTTTTATATTTTTAATAATCCATCAGAAGTCTAGAAATATGTGTAGAACACCCGTCGCTATGTTTCGGTCATCGATCAGCAGGAGTTCATTGGGAATATTGAGTCCTATCTATGATTCTTCTTTTTCAATGGACGGTTCTATTTGTATGTTTGTATTGCAATAAATTTTTAAAATTAAAAGTCTTATGAATTGTTTGTTTTGCAGCAAAATCTCAATTAGACAGTGTTGAGAAAACTGACAACAAAACATTCTCAGCCACTTATAATACATGTTTAGAACTTTGTCAAACGGAAACCAATTATGTCAATATTCTTAAGGCTATAATTAAGGTAATGATTGGAATACTGGCATTGATGTCCAGTAACTGTTTAAATATATTGTAATTATAATATTGTGCTTAATATAATGTAAAATTTGACAATCTCTATGATTGGTATCATATACTGATCCATATATTTGTTATGAAGATTTTCAGAGACCCACTCAAGAACCATCAACTTCCCGATCAGTTCCCTAATGAAATAGAATTAAAAACAATATTTGGTTATTTGCCGCCAATCATTGAGGTCCACGAAAAAGTGCTCACAAAAATCGAACAAATAATTCAAAATTGGAGTGAAGACAACGAAATCGGCAAAATATTTTTGGATCACGTATGTGTCAACAGTGTCTACCATTATAACTTAGTAATGGTTATAAATTCAAACTTTGTTTTAATATAAGTTAAATTTATTGCTTTTAAGTCGGATTCATTTTTGACCGCTTATCCACGATATGTTAATTATTATGAAAAGACCAAAGAAATGATTGACGAATGTATAGAAAAATATCCAAAATTTAATTCATTCTTGAAGGTAATGATAAGTTTTTCTATGTTTATGTTTTCATTATTTAATTAGTGATTCTAATGATCTTTTCTGTTGATTAATAAGGTTTCCCAAAAAGATCCGGCGTGTGGTAAACAAACACTAAAAGAACTACTTATTAATCCAATACAACGTCTTATGAGAGTTGAAATGTATTTAAAGGGTATTCAACTTATTTAAATCAAAGAATATCTAATACTTGATTTCAAACAAGTTTTTTTAATTTCTAGTTTTGCTCAAAAAGACTGACGAAAAGAAGTCTGATTACAAATCATTAAAAGAAGCTTTGAATAAAATAATGGAAGTTAATAAGTGAGTCCTATCTTTTGGTTTTATTAATTTAAGATAAATTGCGATTTTCACTTATTTTAAGCATTAATTATTGATGTTTACAATTTTTAATTCAGAGCTAAGAGTTATAAACAGTTTTTTTTATCAGTAATTTTCTTCACTTTTAATACATTTATTTTATTGATTATTTGCTTTTCAAACTTTGATCTCTAAAAGTTTTAGTGGTAGCCAAGGCTTAAAAATTATGCTTTTATGCTTATATTATGCTATTATACAAAATTATTACCGGTATGTTTTATGCTAAAGAATTATGTTATATAAATTATGTTTTCAGAAAATTTATAAGTTCCCTGTTCTGAAATTATGCTTTCTAGTGCTCCAGACGTGAAATTATGCTCTTAATGACCAAAAAGCATAATATTCAAGCTTAGAAGGGAGGGATTTCAAGTGTCGGTCATAGAAATCTTATAATTATTTCAAAATTTTTAGAAGACTCTAATTTCATCTTTGATATAAAACTAATGCATGCACCTGACCTGACATTTTGGTCGAGGATACCCCTTGTCTATCGATAGCCTGGAATACCCCCCAGCCCATAACATGGAATGAAAAATTCAAATGATCGGATAGAGAGGGAGGACAGATTGGGAGACATATGATGCTTCTCGGTTTAGAACTTTATTATCTATGCGACATGTTGAATCCGGATCTCAGTCTTTGGGATGTATAGGGTGTATGTAATGGTTAAGGCGAAATTAATTATTGGATGAATACAATGTTTGATGTGAAGCGTAATATATAATAAAACAAGAATTATCATTAGTTCATACTAAGCAATCAATTAAGCTCGTATGACAATTGTCTGAACCAAAAATCAAAGGGCAGACCAAGGTAAATTTTCTAAAAAAAATCTGGAAAAACTCAAAGGGCGGACCAAAATAAATTTTCTAAAAAATCTGACAACTCAGGGGGGACCAAGGTAAATTTTTTTCTAAAACTTGAACAAAATGAAAGGAGGATCCACTGAAATGATAATTTAGAGTGAGATTATCGTTAATTAAGGTTTTAAAGCGATAATTAACGTGTTTTAAAAAATTCGACCTGTACCCCCCTGGCATTTTAGGCCGAAAATTCGACCTGTACTCCTCTGTCATGATTGAACTTGGCCATCCCAAGCATGCACTGGAATCTAAAAACAGCTTATAATAAATAAAAATTTTTGAGCATACATTTGTAAAAATGCAAAATTTGGTTACATTTAAAAATAAATCAAACCCCCTTTTAAGGGTTAATTGGAAGGCATTTCCCCAAGTTCTCCTTATAGATAAACTTAACTTATTTTTTACTTCAAAATGATATACATTTAAAATTTATATTATGCGTGCACTTGAAATCCTTCCCTTCTTAGTGTTAGGAATGAGTTATTGTAGAATTTTGTGTTTATTTATATATAACTTAATTCTTATAAACAAACAATTTTTTGATAAACTTTCTGTCTCTATCTCAACGATAAAAAATCAGAGCAAAATACAAGGGTTTCTAAATCAGAAAGTTCATTGGCTTAAGTAAAATAAGTTGATGACATTGATATTCTCTAAATTAGTTAAAACCTTTTTTTAATTTTATAAAATATTTGGATACAAGGGTCAGCCATTCACTATATCAGGGTGTTATTTTTAGCGATGAACATGAGCTCACTTTGCATATCTTTG
>JAUJYT010001357.1:0-11866 GCA_033996565.1 Nanhermannia nana
TAAAATAAATGTAAATATTAATGAACTTGAGATTTAATAAAAGGTTGAAAACTTTTAAAAAATGTTATCTCAAGTAAAACTGGATTTAAATTTATACTAAAAAATCGCTCAATTTTATGCAAATATAAAACAGATCTTTTAGTTCAGTTTCATGCGTACTCGGACTTAATTAAATTTTATATCCAATACTTTAATTATAGAAAGTAATGTATAATTCATATTCATGAGAATATATGATTCAAATAACATGTTGTCTAATACTAATAACAACTAAATGGTTAACAAATAAAAACTTATACCATTAATATTTACATTGTATTAATATTAGAGAAAAATGTTTTATTTTTTATAGAATGTTAATTGTATATTGTTGCTATATTGTTGCAAATCGCGCACACTCATGCTATTCAATATGTTCAATATTAGGTAATATTGTACTAAATAACTAATTTCTGACTAAAAACTACAGGTATTTGTGAGCGTGATTACAAACAATACAGTCGGCATTTCATAATTCTGAAAATTACATTAAGTTTGGTTCTCATATAATGACCGGATCAATTTAGAACTGACTGTTCCTTATAATACCTATGTTTAAAATAATTTTTCCTTCAGATGGATAAATGTTGAAATGAAGAATAGCTTACTTATAATCTTCTTTTAACTAATATCATGAAATAATTAATGTGAATAATATGCTTATTCAATAACACAATATTATAATCGTTACACATATTTAGAAATGTCATCAAAGAGTCAAAACCTATACATATTTAAATCAAACTAAATGTTAATTTGACAAAAAACTCTTTTTTACAATCAGACATTTCAGACTTGAATTTGATTTTTTTGCTTCAATTTGTGTTTGGATATGTTGTTTATTTGAAAAATTGTTACAATAAAAGTTTCACTAATACACAAATACATATTATCGATAAACACTAGATTTAATTTTTTAATAAACGAATTATTATTTACTAAATTAATCTAAAAAACTGGTCTATTCTTTTGAGATCTAAAATTATAATATTAATGAACATTCTTTTTACAGATATTATATCTATGGCCACAATTGATAAGAATATGGTAGTGGCTTACGATTAGACTAACATGAATTACATTAAGTTATTTATTTGATAAGAGTCTGCAGAACAAACCAAATATCTCTCAATGCAAAGTAAAGATGAAGACAATTGTAGCAAAAGATTTTTTTAAGTAAGTTTTAAATTAATTTTTAAATTATCACATCTTATCACAAGATTTCACTGTCAAACAAATTCTAACTTTTACTCCTTTTACAATAATTTAATTGATTTTGGTGTTAAAATCGTGAAAATTGCACTGTTGAGTACGGTTACAAGCATTGGATTTATTAAAGATTTCTTGTTTCCGCAATTTTATCACAATATTAATTGTTGTTTAAATCATTTTTAGGAGTTTTCTTTACAACTCTATTATAAATTTTCTGCAATTGGATTGTGATCTACAGAGATCTGAGATCTACTGCAAGAATGTTTGTCCAAAAGCAGAGCTAACCCTTACATCTTAATGATTGAGTAATGACAGAAACCTTGCTTAAGTGGCAGGTTTCGAATTTAGAGCAAAATTAATGAAATATATTGAATAAAATAAGAATTAAATAGCATTGATGGAGATTCAGATATTTGGATGAACTAATTATAATTTAAATAATGGCTTAACTGGTTTTAAACAAGAAATTATCTGTAAAAATATCAGTAAATTGTGAATTCGCTCAGTTTTATTATAATTTACTGTCAAATGAATGTTTATGTAATATTAACAAACTTTTGTATAAATTTTAAAAAGTTAATGAAACAAACACATGAGCGATGTATTGAATTTATACATTAAATTGTGACTAATTTAAATAAATTCCAGCATGACTTTGAAAATTATTTTGCTTTAATTTGGAAGAAAGTTTAATTTTATAAGTGATGGACATTTACTTCTAACAAATGAATCAATAATTCAAATTCAACTCATTTGATGTTTGTTTCTATTTTAATGTAATAATAATCTTAAATGATGGACAAGTTTGATGATGAGACCTCAGATCTCTTATGAAATGAAATAAAACTCTGTAAGCTTTAAGCATATCAGACAATACGACATAACAAATAAAAGAAATTTGAGTTAAATTAAACAAAAGTATATATGAAACAAAAACTGATATTGTGAAACATCACAACCATAGAGTACAGAAATTAAAAAAATATTTGGGATAAAAAAGAATTAAACTAAATATAATAACTGATGATATTTATGTGTATACTAATGGCTTATTAAATACTCGAAATCGAATTATCAAACACTTAATGCAATCTCCATCACAGCTTCATTTCTAGATTTCACCAGATATTACATTTTAATTTTAAAACCTTAGCAAAAGGTGACAACTTTCAAAGGTTCATAGCTCATAGACATAGCTCATAGACACAGCTCATCATACAATTAACTTCTTTCAGCTGAGCCAAAAGAATCAAACATACAATTATAAGGCATCTACAGTTACTATAATAACAATGACATTCACTCAACATTCACTTGTCTGTAATGTATTGTATCAATTCATTTATTTAATCGGTTATTAATCCTATTTTTTAATTTACGTCAATTCTGGTCTTTATGTCTATATTTTTAATGAATGATACATTACGTGAAAGCAAAGTCGGTGGTATGGCTTACTCTTCAATAACTGCACTTACAATACACTTATTTAAGCGATTTAAGCGATTTAAGCAATCTTTCAGTACTTCCTTATATTTTTGGCAAATTTTTTGCCTTATATTTTAAATATTGCACAACCCATAGATTGCTGCACATTAAGTATAATCATTTGGCATATTATATGGATAATGAACAAAAATGTGGCGAATATTGAACTATTAGCAAAATATTTGAATAAAAAATCTGTATTTGAGATCGAACTTAAGTTTGGAAACAAAAGTAAGAAAAACTGAAAAGTAATTGATGTGATTGAATTGAGATAGAAATTAAGTTAATTTGATTAAACTGGTGGGCAATTCTAGTGTTTCCTGTTTGATGGTGTCATTGCCGATTCCATTTCCATTCAATGAAATCAAAGCACTCAAACTGTTTGGAGAAGTGGAAAGATTGCATTCTTTTGAACCGTTAATTAGAGTGGAATTATTGTTATATTTTGAGAGATCAGTTGGAGAGTTAAAAATTCCACTTTTTTGTGAGTTTTGTGAGTTGAAGTGACCGTTAGTGTCGTTCACATCATGAACCTCTTCATCAATAATGGAATTGACGACAGAACAGTTGCCGAACCCATTGGAATTAAATAATGCCGATTGAGCCAAATTTTGCTGGATATGAGTCGATACGAAATTGGATAACAATTGATGTTGAAGATGGTTGTGATGGTTTTGAGTCATCATTTGGCTGTGATATATCGGGTGCTGATATTCACGATCCAAAAATTTAGGAGGTCTTCCTCTCGGTCGCGGGGCATCGGGTTTATAAGCACTTCTGTTGTCAAGTGCTGGTGAAGACGAAGATAAAGTGCAAGTGGAAGAGCTGGAAGTGCGCGGAGAGTCGGCGACCTTATTGAAAATCCTAAGGTCTACTCCACTGCCTTCTTCCTTGATATGATTGGCCAACTCTTTGACAACTCTGAGTCCTTCATCCATAAGCGTCTCCTGAACCAGTTGTTTGGTTATATGATTGGCAGCCACTATATTCCCGGTCTTCTTTGCTAACAAGATTAGAAATACTTCGAATCGTTGAATAGATATTTAATTCAACGGTGCATTGTCATGATTGTCATGCGTCTTACTTGGCAGCAGTTTGGAAAACCCATCCGAAGAGTTCTGAGATAATTCCTGATTTGGCGAATTCTGCTGTGAGTCTTGAATACCAGACGGAGACGATTCGTTTGAGTATAAAGAAAATTGGGAGTCTATTAATCAAATCGAAAAATAATCAAATATTAAATTAAGTTCATATTATTTCACTTATTGTTCACTAAACCTGTGTCGTCCGTATCGATTTTGTCTGACTCAAAGCGCCGATAATTCCGGTTCATAAGCATTCTATCAAAATAAAAAGGCATCAGAACTATGATCTTATAATTGTGAACTTTATATAAGCATTAATTACTAGTATGTATACTGTACATGTTGTGTACATAATGAACATAATTTTATTTTATATGTCAACTTATTGTTATGAATTATTAGTATAATTCGTTGTGATTTTGAAGTAAATTCACAAAAACTCCTAAATGCAAATGAGTTTAAACAATTCTCAATTAGTTTTCGCCTATTTATCGTTTTACAAGTCCGTAAAGCATCAAAATTGCCTTTAAATGTCTCCAAAGGGAGAATTGTCTCCTAAACTATATATAAAACCAATGCATCCCAGAAAATAGTGAACTGAGTCATGAATATTCAAATTATTATCTCAATTGGACTGAAGCATAGGTCATCATTTTAAGGCACAAATGCAACACGCACAAATTAGGCAAAATGCTAATATGTTGGAACGGATGTAAAACCAAACTTATTTTCAAATCTAATATTTGTCTTCTAATTGCACAAATTTTACTCTACATAAACTAATGTCAGAATATTCAACATTCTAATTATATAAGGGCTTAACTTTCAATAAGTCACAAATAAGCAAAATATAATTTCCACAAAAACAGTGAACTTTCCAGAACTCATTGACTGCATTTTCTTGTTTTTCTCTGGTTTTTCTTATTTCATATATAAGTTTTTTGGTCATTTTGACTAAAAATATAAATTAATTTATATTCTGACCCTTCGATCATGAGTTCGTCACATTTCCACTTGAAATACTCTGACTTCGCTCTTATTTAAAATTTGTTTTTTAATATCATTTAATTTATTTTTTAAGAATCAATTAAGTAATAAAAAATGTAATTTTTTGTACAAATGACTGCTGAAAGCATAGTAACAATTATCACAACATTTAAAATACAACTAAAATTTTTCAGATGCACATCGAATTTGGTTGACAGGTATCAAAATTTGAAAGAACGGTAGCCTAATAAGGAAGTGACACTACAATTGAGAATATTTTGAAGTATTACACATAGTTTTCAGTTAACTTGATTTTTGAAGCTATTAAGCTATTCAAGAATTAATACATAAGCGTGAAAAAAATCATATCAACTTTTTTATAAGCCACTAAAGTGATCTCAAGAGAAACTTAGTTTTTAATAATTATTTATTCATTAAAATTATTGACAAATAAAGTTGACCTAAAAGTCTCTCTAAAAACTTTTGATAAGTTGACTGAAAGCATGTCTATAGAAGAGAACAAATATAGAAATACATTTACATATTTCAACTCAAAACAATAAACTCATTTTATTTAGATTTAGATTTTTTCTCGTAACCAATGTAGAAATTCGGACATTTTAATAATAAACTTACAATAAACTTAATAATATAGAATTTTTATCATTATTTATAAACAATAAATTCTTTAATAAAGTAAACTTTAAAGTAATTTTAAGTATAATTAAAAACTCTAACTTATAAAATCTCCCAACAATTCAAAGTGCTATGAAATTACGAAAATAAATTAATTGTTTGTGATCACAATACAAGCCAAAAATTCCTAAATTTATTTGAGTATTTCCCAAATATATGAAGTATTGAATAAATTAAATGCTTATAACAATTGCATGGCTAATAAATAATATGAAAGATTAAAGATTTTTATTATATTCTATTTTTGAGTCTTTGATTTCATAATTATATTTTCCAGATATTTTCAAGTTCATGAATAAACCTTCATCAACAGGATAATTGATCGCTTTTTATAAACTTAAAATTATAATTTTATTTTAATTGGCTGGCACAGTATAAAGCTATATCACATTGTATTGTGTAGTGAAAAAGTTACAGCAACGGGACTTTTCTGCAACAGCACTATTTGTATGTCTTAAGTGTGTTTAAAAAACTAAGCAAAAGCAAAACCAGACAGAATCAAAAAGTTTGATGCAAATGCATTGCTTGAGTCCGTGCTTCAAAACTATTCATGAAAAAAGCTTCAACAAGTTAAGTAAGGCTTGTTTGAGCTCAAGGCAAATGCTATAAAAATAAAAAATTAAAAACTAAAAAAAGAAAGGAAAATAAAATGTCTAACTTGTGCTATAAATTACAAAAAATGCTGTACATGTACGTGGAATTCAAGCTAAACAGAAGTTTGAAGAAATAAACTTTCATTGATATCTAAATATATATACTTATGCAATAAAACTTGCAATGATTAGTACTTTTGCATAACATCCTTTTTTATAAGATTTAACTTAAACTCTGGAATTTTGTTTGATTTCAGTCGTGAATATTCATTAATGATTGGTTTTAAAGAAATCGATTCACAGACACTTTCAAATATTAAGACGTAATATAATTTATTTTTATGAATCTTGAATATCTTGAATATTTTGAAGTTCTAGTACATCGAGTAATACTAATTCCATATTTGATTTCAGAGTTATTTCAAAAAAGATAAAATAAAATTATTTAAAATACTTACTTTGAATTTTAAATAAACCTTTTATATGTCAGTCATTAATAACTATTTAACTATTGTACTGTATTATCCTCTAATCATATGAATTAGTCTATGAATTAGTATTTAATTTTTGTTGCATCAAAATAATCAACATTTATAAACATTATTAATAGAACTATTTATAACTATTGTTAATAAAAGTTACAAAAAGCTGAATGAACTTTAATTTAAAAATAATGTTCGGTTTTGTGGAAAATCGTTAAGATTGTAATGACTCTAAAATTGAAAGTACTATACTATAGAGCGATGAAGTGAAAAGTTCTTTACCACAGGTATACCAAAAATTTTACTTTAGCTAAAAGTGGCATTCAATGTGAAAATGTTAAGGGCTGTTGTTTGTAATGATAAATAAATAAAATTCTTCACTTAATCATTGCGCAAATCGCATAATATATAAATATATAAATTTATGACTTTAAAAGTTAATTAAATGTTAACTCACTTTTCGTATCGACGTAAATGCTTGTTTATTTCGCACTGTTCGTTAATCAATTGCATTTGTTGTGTCGAAATCAGATCGAGTTCATTCTGCAATTGATTTACTGCTTGAAAATTTTGAGAATCATTTGCCTGTTGGAGCTGTAGTTTAATGTCTTCGTGTTGACTTCCCAATGATTTCAGCTGATCAATGATCGACTCCAAACGTTCCTTTAAGAAATATTTTTGTTTTTAGTTATAGTAATAGAAACTTCTCTGACTATTTTTAAACCCATTAATAAAATTTGAAAACTGTGAGTTTTAAACTAATTTGTTTTATAATTATTGTAATCAATCAATAGGTATAAAACAGAAATTCTCGTGAAATGTATGCTATTTTGAGGTAACTATCATAGGATTTATAGAATAAATGGTCTGAAAGGGTAGAAAAAGGACTAAATCTTCAGTGTAATAGAGATAGAAACCACTTGAAGTTTTAAACCCAATCCCATCTCATGATTTGAAATACTTCAAACCCATCCTATCTGATGATATTTGAATGAATGCATACAATTAAAAATTTGTTTATAAGTAAGGAATAGTACTGAAAATAATGCCAAAGCTATTTACTATTAACTTGTACTGTAACTCTTGAATTGTATTATTTCTATTTATAGCTTTCGAGAGCACTTATATTTTGTTTCAATTGAAAACTAATCAAGTTTTTCAAGTTAATCAAATAAATATTGTATGAAGAAGTTTAAAAAATCTAATGTTATCGAAAGGCCAGGGGTTCGAGTCCTAGGCTGGGTTGTCATTTCTTTCAATACAATTTGGAAATAAAAACAGCTTTTTTTGTCTAAAAGAGTATAAAAATACCTCAAATCTAATTTATTTAAAAAGTTTGGAAGAAAGGCTTTTAACAGGAATTGGAAACGATTTAATATTTCTCTCAGTTTTTAATAGAGAAGTGTTCAATGGTATCCCATAAAGAAATCACTATAAAATATTTTAATCAATAAGCTTATGCTGAAAAATAAATAGTATAATGCAAAGAAACAAAGCAATTGTTGGGTCATATTTTGCTGATCGGTGTCTATCTTGAAAGTGGTCACATCCACTCTGACGCAGACATACAATGCCAATACCCAAAACTTAAAATTTTACATAACAAACCATTACAAAAAGTTTACTATTAATAAGCTTAATGGCTGCATAAGCTCATTAGCGATCCTCATAATTAATCTGACTTCAAAAAGTTTAAAGGGAGGCGAATGCAAAGTTCATCGGAGAAATATCATAAATATTAGAGTCATTATTATCAACTAAAATACATACACTATAGCAATGCATCAATGAAGACAAATGAACACACTTTCTATTCTGATAAAAATAAATTTCTGACCCATAACTTATTTTATGAAATAAATTACTTTAAAACCAATATAAGTATAAATTCATTTTAAAATATTAGATAATTTGCTATTAATTGACCAAAAAATTAAATTAATAACTACATTAAATCTAAGAGTGGACCCAACTTTTTCATAAATGACTTTTCCCAACTTTATCTAATGACTTGTTTGCTTCTTTCGTTTCGAGCATTAATTATAATTCGCAAACGAGTAGTTATTGTTCTTCAACTTTACAAACAAACACATTTTAAAACATAACTTTGTTTTATTAAAGTAGTTGTTTATTTGACTTTTTTTGTTTGAAATGGAAATATATTTTAGTTTTTTTAGAACTTTTTATGAAATTAATTTAGAAAAACTTAACCTAAACCATTACTACTATTAATATTTATTTAGAATTTTAATTTATTTAAATTTTAATAAGTAATTATTTTTTGTTAATCTTAAATTGAAATAAAATTTAAATTAAGCTTATCTTTGCATTATATCATTTAATTTTATATTGAATCTCACGCATAAATTATTGCACAACATATTCGAAGGATAACTAACGAAGAAATACTCAATCAATTGATTGATATAAATCAAAAATAAATAAATCAGAAGCTGTTCAGTTAAGTGTAATGTTGATATATCGATATATGAACACAACATAAGATTCAAGCACTGCATAAATCCTGAATAAAAGCTCCAAATTTACCAAATTAATCAAATTAAATCTGAATCATGGTTTGGATTTTACAACTTATAAATCAATTAATCATTAAATAAATTATAAACTATTTAAGTTGAGATTTTTCAGTAAAAATTTCAAAAATTCTTTGACTTGTCTCGGGTGCTATTTGAGTGGGAATCACACCATAAGTTATATAGGAATGAAGGCTCTCATGTCTTATTAAGACTTAGTTTAAAAAGAATGAGATATTATTGTTGGAGTGAAGACTTAATTAAGAAAGGAGTATATGGCACATACCTGTCTCCGCTTCCTTTCTTCATCACTGAAGTTAATTTTTGACTCGTGATTAGGACTAGACTCTGTGCGGCTTCTCTTGCAACTACTCTGATCCGAGTCATCGTAAGTTTTTGTACAGCTCTGAGATCTTAACGAAACAAACAGTATATCATATAAATAAAAACTAAGAAAGGCGGACCTAATTAGTGGTTGAAGGTATCCTACCTTGAGTGACCCTTTGAATATTGATAACCACTATCACGTACTACTTGTCTTGCGAGTGGGAAGAGTTCATCACGACGTGAAAGCAGAGCAGGGATATGCTTACAAATCTGAGCCGCTGCTTCATTTACTGAGACCTTTCAAATAGTTTTACAACAAAAACAGTAATGAATTTGTGTTAATTAAAGTTTGCTAAATGATGATTGTTTGTCCGCATATATAAAGAGTTATCGCACTTATAGAGCATTCAGTACTGTATTATAAATACAAATTGAGAATCTCTACAGTAATGTTTATAATAAATTCAATACGATATAGTTATATAATAAAACTATTGCCTTGAGAAAACTTGTAACTCAAAGCGCTGTACGAATGCATTCTATATTATACGCCTACTTGAAAATAATTATTTTAAAATAATGGTGAACTTACTTCATGCAAAGTAAGCGGCTTTTCAGGCTTTCTCTTACAATCAAAGCGTCCATAAATTGCCGCATATTTTCGTATCTCATCCATCCTGCGAGGATCGTCCTCAGGCATGTTCATTACGTACTGCATCAAAAGTTAAACAAAAAGCAAATATAGTTCTGTTTAATGATTTTTGCGCTATTGAGAAGATTCCTATTTTCAATATGTTCAGCAAATGAAGAAACGAATAATTAACTCGAAATTCTTATCTATGCCTAACTGTTAAAGAATTCTACGCTTAACCGTTCGCTCAATCTTTTCTGATCTCTTTTGTTACCTTCACTGCAATATTAATGGCATTTATACACATAAATAACTTTTTAGTCCAAACTGATATGCACTGGCATTCACGCTGGGCTTCTGAATCACAATAAACTCTAGTGCTAACAAAGTTACTTAATGTCAACTAACGATTGTAAGTGTGTGGTTATGCAAATGTTATGTCAAGTGACAACCTGTTGGACTCAATTCTTTTTATCAGTTTTAATGTCATTTTGTTTGATCACAAAAAAAATATTATAACCAAATCTCAAATGGTTTTCACTTATAGAGAAGTATTTTGAATGGTATTCATTATAATAAATATTTCTCAAACATTTGTTATATTCTCTAAAGAGTTAAAGCATATGAGTTAACAAAACATAAAAGACAAGTAACTAATAAAAGAAGACATAGTCAGTAACGATCAATAAATTCTATCATAAGGAATGAAAAAGAAATTAGCGAAAAGTTAGTTTCATTTGACGCTAACTTTAATGAAAATCAGTTGAATCAAAGATCGATACTGTATGCAAATGAACGCTTTAATGCTGTTATTCATACTGTGAGTGCGTTATCGAAAAAGTTTTCAATATATAAAGGGTTGTGTTAGAGACACGACATATATAAATACTATGAAGAATGCTATACTTCTGTCAATTAGTTTTTTTAACTCAAAGAATAGAGAACGAGAAAAATTGAAACGGAAACCCAACTCAGTTCTGGGCATTAATGTATTGCGTGTATGAGAGGCACTGGCACTACATTTTTGACTGATGTGAGACTAAAATAAGGGGAAAGTAAAAGAAAGAAAAGTATTATAAAATGGTCGATATTTTATTAAAGCGTATGGGAAAATAGAAAAGCTTTATAATGATTTCTATATAACAATCAATATGTGAGAGACAGCAATGTGTGCGTCGAAGAGATTCAGAAATAAAAAGCATCGCAGCGCTGACCTATGCTTATGAGTTAGTTTCGATTGAGGAGAAGTTTCAGAGAGAAGAGAACGAGAGATAAATAGAAGAAGATGAAGGAAGAGCTGGAGTAAAAATTTTTATCATGCTTATTGCTTGCTTTAATGCGTGCCCATTCATTTGGGAATAATATCTATCAAAATCTAGTTTTGGTGAATAATGCGAATAAATGCCACATTTCTTTTCGCTGAACAGATTGTTAGTCTATTCCTACTTTTACTCTAAATAATTACTAAATGAACAATATGTACGATATGTACAGAAGCACAATATGTTAGAGCTTCTAAAGTTCACTTACTTCTAGTTCTTTACTTATTCTTTTCTTATTGTTTCCGAGTTGTGGTTTTGGATCCATTGGCGGCAAGTTTTTGACCAACAATTCTGCCACTTCTGATAAACGCTGTATCTGACTCTCTACCAGTACTGGAGTTAAGGTGATTGGACTGCTTGGCTGACTGTATTCCGTACACATCATTCCAGATGACACCTAAGTTAGAAATCATTTTTGAGGCCAAGTTTATCATTCTTTCTTCACTTCAGAAACAATTTGTCACTTTATTCTA
>JAUJYT010001358.1:0-11864 GCA_033996565.1 Nanhermannia nana
CGAGTGCTTTTACAAAATATCGAGCCCACATGTTGACTGATCTATTATCAGTCCACGAAACACTTGTTGGAAATATACTATGTATGTTATGTATGTATTGATATATAATGTATTTCCAATGAGGACTTTTTTACCTTCTGGTGCTTTACTCTGTGGACGGATCATGTTGGTACAAGAGGAAAAGTTGTAGTACTCGATGAGGTCTTTCCGCTGATATATGACTCATGAGGGGGCGCCTCCAAAGGAGAAGGTCTATGGGAAGTGATAATTACTCTTTTTTCCAATACTGAATATATTATTAGTTTTTGTGAGATTATTATCCGTACAATACTCGTACTCTTTAGTATTTATAGTTTTATTATGAACTGAATCGATAGTAAAAATCGTAACATTATTAACAACTGACAGATCACTAATTTGTGAATTACTTAATGATAAGGAAGTTGAGTGAAGCAGGATGCCGTTGAGATTGGGGTCCTAGGTCTTAAGGGGGCGGCTCTAGTGGGCCTTAAAGTTGCAAAGGTTTTTTGCTCATAACTTTTGATTGGGTAATCCGATTATTATCATGTTGAGTTCATATGATGTATCTTGAGGGGGGACACCTCCCATAAAACGGGCATACAATTTCAATGTCATTCAAGGTCATTTATGGGTAACTTTAATTTTCGGAAAAACTACACCTGTCGATATCAAGGTCAAATCGGAGGTGGTTTGGGGTGGTATGATTTAGGCGATTGTTGGGGGGAGGCTCCCCTAACACCTGGTATGGGTCACATCTGAGGAACCTCTAAGGTTCTCGAGTTTTTTAATTTCAAAGTTGACCCATTGACTTAACATGGGATTTTGGTTTATATTTTTTTAAAAATCAACCAGTTGGTGTATCATTTTGAAATTTATGTCACATATAAAGTTTATCGAGCAGTATAAGTTCATATTCTTTCAAGGTCATCCAAGGTCAAACATAGATTTTATACGGATTTACTAGTATATAACTCCTTATATTAACTAAAATAACATATTATAGCCAGTTATTTCAGTCTGTGACCTTATTAGTATGTGACCTTACAAAATATCGACCCCACCCTTTGACTGATAATTCTATCAGTCAACTCCCTACTTGTGTCTATAGTGCCTAACGTGTAAGGTGCTACTTTCTATGAATGGGTTTGAACGCAAAAATGTTTGGGTCTACAGGTGTTGGGCAAAAATTTAAGACAAATATATATGAAAATTATTTTAAACTATGTAAAAATTAAAAAGTAACAATTGTGACAACATTTAATCAATTTTTAAAGAAAATATTTTGAAGTGGTCACTTCGCGACATAAATTAATATTTCTCATTTTTTCTATCACAAGATTGTTTTATTATTTCGCAATGACTGTGCAACTAACCCATTACGAAGA
This sequence comes from Nanhermannia nana, assembly GCA_033996565.1. Lineage (NCBI taxonomy): Eukaryota > Metazoa > Arthropoda > Arachnida > Sarcoptiformes > Nanhermanniidae > Nanhermannia > Nanhermannia nana. Next base: position 1,407 of record JAUJYT010001358.1, read on the forward strand.
ATTTCTAATAAGAATTATAATAAGGGAGTCTCTGTGGCGCAGTGAGTTAGGGTGCCGGATTCATGATCGAAGGATCTAGGGTTCGAATCCCAACCTCGCTCATTTTTTTGACTGAAATTTTCTGGTCAAAAGTCCATTGTTTTCGATTAATCCCCTAGGCCAGTAGGATGTACCCACGCCAACACAGGTCTACCTGTACAAAATCTCACTCTAACACTGGGCTAAACGTGAGATCTCCTCTCATTAAGGAGTTGGTCAAAGAAAATGTTATGAAAATGCTATGTTAGAATTATAACCAATTAAATAATTATTAACTTAAGATATTTATATTTTTATCCCATTTAATATATTTTTATTAATTATTAATTAAGCTAACACTAAAAACTGAAAATGCATTTCTATTCATAATATAAAACATGTTAAAACATTGAATTTATGTTTATGTCTAAGTATTTATAAGAATTTATTAGAAAAAAATGCATTCAAACAAAGTTCTTGCACAGTACTGTATTTTAATTCTAAGTTAGAAGAATGTTGAGAATCAACTCAAAATATCTGCGTCTTTGGCTAAAGAATGAAAAATAGACTGTTTGTTAGCCAACAAATTGGTCGGAGACTCGAATTCAGCTATTTTTCCGTCTAAAGTGAAATTAAAACAAGCATTCAATTAAATAATTAAATTTTTATGCAAATATAACAAATAGAATACCATTTAACACAAGAACACGATTTGAATCTAATATAGTATGCAATCGATGAGCGATTGTAAGTACAGTACAATCAGCAAAAGCCTTACGTATTGTCGTCTGAATCAAAGAATCAGTTTCGAGGTCTACGGCAGCGGTCGCCTCATCAAGGATTAGAACTTTAGTATTTCTGAGTAAAGCTCGCGCTAAGCAAATGAGTTGGCGCTGACCTACACTCAGATTCTCTCCCCCTTCGGCCACTTTGTACTCTAATCCCAATTCTAATGAGTTAACGAATGACTTGAGGTGTGAGAGTTCTAATGAATTCCAAAGTTGTTCATTAGTATAGACAGAAAATGGATCCAAATTGGAACGTATGGTACCGCTAAACAGGATCGGGTCCTGTGGTATAATTGTTAGTCTTGAGCGCAACTCATGTAAACCAATATCACTGATATCTATGCCATCGATTACAATATTTCCTTCTGTGGACTCAATAAGTCTAAACAGCGCTAAAGTTAGAGACGATTTTCCAGCGCCTGAATTACGGTTTGATTATTGTGAGTAAAATTTTGATATAAAGTATATAATAGTGAAGGAAAGTTTAAACCCATACCCAATAATCTTGAGTTTGTGTTTAGGTTTGGGATTGTGTTTAGGTTTGGGTTTGTGTTTAGGTTTGGTTTGGGTTTGAAATTTTATTACTTTTCCTGCACTGTATATATAATAAGTTTAGGTTAAAATCTAATTTACCTGTTCTGCCAACGATTCCGATCTATAAAATAAAATAAGTCAATAGTTTTTAAAACTTTAAAAATAAATAACTCACAAATCACTTACTTTTTCGCCTTGACTTATGTCAAAAGATATTTGCTTTAGAACTAAGTCGAGACCAGTTCTATATTTAGTAGAGTATTGATTGAAACTGATATTTCCATTGAAAGGCCAACCACTTTGTGGCGCAGTCTCTTCAATATACGACTCCGCTTCAGATTGAAGATCGGTATATTCTAGTATACGCTCAATTCCTACCATACTATATTTAGATTGAAATATTTTGACAATTTTGTGTATTATTTACGGTTGCCAGGTCAGCAGTGCCGTACCCAGCTATGGGGCCAAGGGGGTCCTGGCCCCCTCCCCCAAGAATTTTGAGTTTATTTATATGTAGGTCTGTAGGCACAAAAAAGTTATAAATTTTTCTATTGCTGGCCCCCTACCAAAAATTTCTGGGTACGGCACTACAGATCAGGATTGCTTAATATACGGAACAAAAACCGGTAGGTAAAAAAAAGACCAAGGTACACTTTTCTGAATTTTTAATATTTCTCATAAATCAAAATAGGAGACTAAGCAGTGTATTTTCTAAAAATTTACTAAATCCGGGAGAATCGGCCAATTCGGGAAACCTGGCAACCGCAGCATTAGTTAAAGCTTTTATATAAATTTTATTACTTTGTTTCTACATCAGAAGTGGCCCTCACGAGCCAATTGAAATATTTTGTTGTATTCAAGGCACAAGTAATGATAAGTCCCACTCGACTCGCATTCATATTTCGGCGATATATGACTGCAAATAAAGCTGTAAATAGTATTATGAAATTCGTGATCATTTTTATTCTAATTGAAAGCCATCGATTCGCTGCAATATTTGTGTAAATGCAGCAGTTATTCAGATCAAGTCTCTCATCAGATTCCTTAATGAACTGTTCATTTACACCATAAGCCCGAATGGTGGTCACTCCTGATAGGGTTTCAGTAAAATGTGAATAAATCGGCGATTTTGTGATCGACTCAAGACGTTTGAGTTGTCTCGAAGTTATGACATAGAATTTCTATTAAGATTTATATTAAAATAATTTATAATTTTGATTATTAAGAACAAATCAAAATCACTGAAAGCAAGTTATTTGTATTTTAAATGAAAATATAAATTATTCTCAATAAAGTTTTGTTACTCGGGTCACTACATCTAATATATTCCTAAACTGGACATTTAAGAAATTTATTTTCAAAAAAAGCAAAGCGGGACAAACACTGGATTTTTTAAAATAACGAAAAATCTGTACTGTGCTCGAAAATTCATTCTAATCATGCCTTAAAATTTTGTTTTGTTTCAATGCATGAATGCCTGGTTTTTCAACAGACAATGTGTGAATGTGTGTTCAAAAGCAGGAATTCATGCTTTGAAACAAAACAACATTTTAAGGGGAATGATTAGGATAAATTTTCGAGCAAGTTACATAGTGTTCCCAACCGTCCAGGTTCAGCCTGTATTGTCCAGTTTTTGGGTTATTTTAAAAAAAATCCCGTGTTTGGTCCCCCGTTTGTGTTTTTCTGAAAATAAAAATTTATGAAAAATTATCCCCTGATCACCCCTTTGATTTTTTAAGCTGTCCAGTTTTGGAATCAGTTTGACCTGATAATCCTAACCTTACATGTTGTCACCCTATTTGGTACGCATACCTGTATGATATAGAATAAGTCTGCAATCGGAATTATTACCACTAAAAACATGGGCACTTCTGTTAAAGTTTAAAAAATCAATTAATTAATTTAAATATTTGTCAAAATGTGACTAAAATCAAATACCTATCACTATAATAACTAAAGTTGTGATAGTTGTAAAACAACAGATGACCCAATCTCTAGATTATTAAATGATAGTAAAAGTTAACTGTGTTTTTGTAAAGCAAAACAAATGCTTCAACTTTTGAAGAAAAATTATCTGCAGAGAAACTTTTTGTACTCACATTACATCACTCAATACATTATCACAAGTATCCACATCTTTACTGAATCGGTTTAAAATTCTTCCGAGAGGTGTTGTGTCAAAGAAAGACATCGGAGAATGCATGACGCTGTCAAGCATTTGAAAGTGTAATGATTTGGCAGATTTGACAATGCCTTGTGTCAGTGCATACCACCCAAAGGCAGCAAATATTGCTTCACTAAAACCAAATACACCTATTATTAATTAAATTTTATTAGACTTATAAAAATCAACTTATAAAGAGTGTTGGCAACGCTCGAAGCCCCAGCCCGTACCCGAGCAAAATTTAGCGACAACGCTAGCGCTAAAGCTCGTGTAAAAAAAGACATCGCACAGATTTTAATGCAAGCGGGCGTTTATTTAAAAAAATTTTGGCTGCAAAAGTTTTATAACCCCTCATGAATTTTCGGAATTTTTAAAATTGGACCTCTTCTAGACATCCACATCTCCGGAGCGAAGCAATGGTGTATATTTTAAAATAAACAATTAAGTTTAAATTGTTTATTAAATGATTTGGCGCCCAGCCCCCATCCACTGGCCCAAGGTTAGAATGCACGGGTTAAATTTGGGCACTTACGCTCATCACTGGGCGGCGCCCGGGCGTTTGCCATTATTGCTTATAATTACGGTTGCCTCAACTCACGAATTTAATTATATTTTAAAAAATACAAAGACTGGTCCTCGTTGGTTTTTGGGAAGTTTTGAAAATTCAGAAAATTATACCTTTGTCTATCTACCTTTTTATAACATCGCAATTTTCTCATGTATTTGAGCTGACCTGATCTGGCAACCGTATTTATAAAAAGAAATATTAATATACAGACCATAAATAATTAAATAATAATCTGTTCTATCGTTGACATCTCCTCTAACACTTGCATCAGACCATTCGGCTAACCATAACCTCGAGCCTGCGTTTAACACTTGCATTAATGCATAATTAAGAAATATAACAGCGCACCAAAACATTGAAATGGCTTTAATATATCTGATATAAACTGATGGCTTCACACTACCCGTCTCTGCCATTTCTGTTTCTACTAATTTTGTTTTATCCATTTGTATCTCATTATAAGCTTTATATTCCGTTCTTTTGCCAGTTTTTACACTTACGTCATCTATTGTTGTGTTTTTAAAAGAATATCGATCTATTAGTTCAGCGAAATATTGCTTTTTGGCCAACAATTCTCTATAAGTTCCGATTTCACTAATTTTTCCATCTTTTAAAACAATGATTTGGTCCGTATGTGGCAATACTGATAAACTATTTGTAACTAAAACACGGGTTTTATTCCTTAAAATACCAGTCTTTGAAGCAATTACTTCTTCGAATATATGTCTGCCAACATGTGCATCAACTAAAAAATAAATCTTTATTACGAATAATTAGAAGACTTCTTCAGCATTTAATACTTTTTCGTCTTTAAACTTTTTGAATTTAAGAATAAGGTCTGCGACAGAGCACTCTCCGTGTATCTTATTATCTCTGGTGCGAACATTAACACTTTGATTTGCTATTTCTCTTTCCCCTACAACTAAAATGAAGTTGTATTGAGCCAACTGTGCGTTTCTCACTTTCTTATTGATAGTGAGTCCGGGATCTAATTCAGTGTCCACTTGAAAGCCTGATTCATACAATTCTTTTTTTACTTGTTCTGCATATTCATTACCATTGGGACCGACCGGGAGTACAATGGCTTGACGTGGAGATAACCAGAAAGGCCTTTATAAGTATAAATATATTATAAGAATTTTAAAAAGTATTAAATAAAAACAAAAGTAGAGAGAGATTAATACCATTTTCCGGCAAAATTCTCAGTAATAATAGCAATGAAACGTTCGATTGAGCCTAAGATAGCTCTATGAATGATAACGGGTCGCTTTTTAGCGCCGTCTTCACTACTATAGTTCAAATTGAATCGAATCGGTAATTGAAAATCGAGTTGAATCGTAGCGCATTGATAGGGTCTTTTTAAGGCGTCGTTTATAGTGATATCAATTTTTGGTCCATAGAAAGCTCCGTCGCCTTCATTGAGAGTCCATTTGAGTTGTGCTGAATCGAGAGCCTTAGCAAGAGCTGCCTCTGCGTTATTCCAGACCTCAACTTCACCCAAAAAAGACTCGGGTCGAGTCGATAAACACAAATCAAAGGTAAAACCAAATATGGAGTAAACGGTTTGAAGAAAATCTAAAGCGCCTCTTATTTCATCCCCTATCTGTTCAATAAATACATTTGTCAGTCAAATAAGTTTTGTATTTGAATTACCATCTATTTATTGAAAGACCTGATCAATGGTGCAGAATATATGGGCGTCGTCTTGTTGGAAACGTCTCACTCTTGTGAGTCCAGTCAAAGCTCCGGACAACTCATTTCTATGAAGAACTCCAAAGTCTGCGAGTCTTAGAGGCAATTCTCGCCACGACCTCACGTCTGAGTCGAATATAAGACAATGTCCGGGACAGTTCATTGGCTTGAGTGCAAACTTTTCTTTGTCGACATCGAATATGAACATATTGTCTGCGTAATGGTCGCCATGACCTGAAATAGTCCATAGCTTGGAATTGAATATATTGGGAGTTATCACTTCTTGAAAGCCACGCTTTCGATATTCACTCTGATTTCATGATAAAGTAGTTCAGTAAATAGTTTAAACAAATTATTAGTCAAAGCTATTTCAATACCCGAATAAAATCAAGTAAAGTGTTATAAATATGCGCCCCTTTAGGTGTGAAAAAACAAGAGCCAGGACTCAGTTCGTGAAAAAAAAATAATCCTTGTTCACGGCCTAACTTTCTGTGATCACGTTTTGCTGCCTCTTCTTGGAATCGCTGCCATTCACGCAGTTGTTTAGGATCAGGGAATGATATGCCATAAACACGTTGCAGGGATTCTGCGTCTGACTTTCCCTCCCAGTAAGACGAAGACGACTGTTTCATAAATACATACAGTTATAAGTTCTGTTTTCTATTAGTTTGATATTCGATAGAAAAGAAACATATTTCAAATTGAATGAAAAGAAAAGTGAAGGCATTAATCAAAGTAACATTTGGTCGCTTATGCATAAGAGACGCAAATCAATAGTTTGACTCATTTAGTATTTTATTGCATACGTTGGCATCACTTCTTACTTTTCATGCTATACAATAAAACGCTTACTTTTGTAACTTTAAATGCCTTAACATTTCCAGTGTGTCGAACGTGTGGACCCCGACAGAGATCGATAAGTGTTCCGCAACGGTATACAGTTGTGCGGTCCTCTTTGATCTTGTCTTTCAATATCCGAACTTTAAATTGATTATAAGCAAACATTTGCAGCAATTCATCTTTGCTCAGCTCTAATCTCTCAAAGGGTTGTCGTTCAGTACAAATGCTTTTCATCGACGACTCAATTGCGCCGAAATGTGAAGTCGAGACAGAAGACAATAATTCATTTTGTTCTTGACCTGCATTACATCCACACATAAACACGTCGTAATAATATCCGCTTTCGATGGGAGGGCCATAACAGAGATGACCGCCATATAGGCGTTCAATGGCTTCGCCCATTATGTGCGCCGACGAGTGCCAAAACACTTGACGACCTTTAATATCAAATTAATTGAAAACATCTCTAAATATGTGTAACAAGAGAGCGATCGATACCTTCGTTGTCATTAAAAGTAAGCAATTCTAGAGAACAGCTCTCCTCCAGAGGTCGGTCTAAATCCCAAAGAACTCCATTGACTTTCGCGATAACCAAAGACTCGGCCCATGATTTGGGTCCCAATTGTTTGGCGATATCTGACGGCGAACTCTTCCAACTCAAGCCTTCGACCACTTTATTGTCTCCGTTCTTGTCCTTAGCGCTGACACTAATGCTTGTGTTCGGCTTTGAAGACAATTCTCTTAAATATTTTTCTTTCAATTGATCCCAAAGTTTTATCCTTTCGTTTATGAATTCCGGAAGTGGTGTCAGTTCTGACAAATTGATAGAATTTAATTGTTTGGACACAGAATCCAATTCACTTTTATCGCCACTCATTTTGATTCGATTTGCTCTCTGTTTATGACAATTAAATCTGTGTTTATATTAATATTAATTAATTTCTTATTTAGTAATTACTATTATTTTAAAATACATTTAAATTTCAATTAAACTCAAAATTAAATACTTTTTCAAAATTTTAATTATATTTAAGACTCACTTTATGTGAAGAATAATTGAATTTATGATTTAAATTAATAAATAACTGTTTGTTCAGTCGATTAAATCTAAAAATATGTTTAATGAAAGGTATGTTAACAATCATTAAATAGTATCCGAAATGCTTTAATATATTTGCCGAATAAATAACAACACATTAACGGTATATAAATATTATTAACATTAATTACGTTCTGCACAATAGGGAGAGGGATCTGGAGTTGAGTGTAACCGACGTATAACACAGTGAAATAGCATAATATGAGTGAAGGGGCTCTTCAATGACAATTGTGTTGAACGTAATTAGTGAGATATCACTTATTCAGTGTGTTTTCATTTTCAGAGGCAATGCTAAGTCAACTCAGTCAGGCCTGCATTAGAACCACATTGCATTGCAATACAAGTCGACAATTACATCATTGAAATCTTGTCCATAGATTGCAACACATATATCACAACATATAATACAAACAAATATTTAAAGCGCGATAAGAATTGATTTGATATAAGGCAGCGTCTATTAGTTATGTAACGCAAAAATGGCATATTTTTTACCCCTACCCCCTTTTTTGCGTTACATAATTAATGGACGCTGCCTAATACTAAACTAAAGATTGCTTTCATTCTAAGAACTCTTTAACCTAATACTGAACCAAAATTCGTCATAAACTTAATTAATTTTTATTCCAAGCTCCACTCCATTAATATATAGATTATCCATTTATATGCCGCCTTTCCGACTCATAGGTATTAAAGCGGTTTATGCCATATTAGGATAGTGTGAATCACATTCACTGTGAAGCACTCGACTATCTTCAGCTCTGTTAAGAGTACTGAAGTACCCTAAGTTGGTCCGCTTAGTCTATACTAGCCTTGGAAAAACTTTTTTGGCATACAGTTAGACTCGAACTCACAGCCACAGAGTGAACTGTGTGAACCACTCCATTAATTAAAGAATAATTGAATACATATTAGTCTTGAAAATAATGTATTTATAATATCATCTTTTAATATGAAAAGATTTTAATATTTAAAATAATCTTTTAATAATATATATGTTCGATAAATAGCAAAAACTCGATGAATACAAAATATTCAAAATTATTGTTATAGCAGTAGTCACAACAATTCACAACGACATCACAATTTTCTGGTATAAAATGTTTCAAATAAATAATATTACAAACATTTACATTTGTTATGAAAACTTACTCAAATAACTTTTATTAATGTTATTAGAAAATAGATTTTTCTTACATAAATCAATATTTGTGTCGGTAACTGATATCGACTGATATCTGTCTGAAACAAACTTATGAAGTGAACGATTCCCATAATAACTCTTTTAGCTGGGCTTATAATTCATTATTAAACAATTCTCTGATTATTATGAATTTGTTGAAACACTTTTCAATTAAACAATCAAATGAAATATACTTTTACCTTAAAGTTATTTGTTTATAAATTTTTATGTTTATTCAAATCTCTAAAGCACGGTCTAACTATCGACAGAGCCAACGAGAGGCGGGGGGGGGGGGGGGAGACAGGCCCAAACATTTCTAGCATTTAAGTATAGGACCTCCAGACCTGGTATTAAAATTTTTTGATTTTTGCTGTGTTTGGACCCCAACCAGATATTTGTGGCACTGCTAAAGAAAAACCGTTTATCGGAAAAGCAAATCAAAGTTTGGAATATTTGTTATGATTAATGTTTTCAACACAATGATCACTAAAGATTATTCAGATTAATGTATTCGACATTATAATTATTACTACTGTATTATTGCTGTAATTTTAATGATTAACACTTATCCCGATTTATAAGCGTTTTGATGTGAAAATGCTTTTCACGCTTTAACTCATTTTCAGCTTAGGCTCAAATTTATAGCTTCAGCATAAGTCCCATTTCCTCGAAGGAAATCCCATCTTTTGATGCAAAGTGTGATAGAAATATAATATATAATATTTATGAGAAAAAAATACAACAGAAAAAAAAATAAGACGAGCGCAGTCACAATGAAGCACTGTGTAATGTGAAGAAAGACTCAGACTTACTCGTTAGTTAGAGAATAGTCTTAGGCATAGCTATGATATAATATGGAATAATATATTCGACTTTTTGTACATTCTTATTCTACAGTATAGATGTTTAAAACTATTTTTCGGCCCTACAGCAACTCTAGTCATTCAGCAAAACAAACCTGAACTAAATTTACTTTTATTGAGATAATATTGAGTTTAGTTAAGGTAATGCAATGATAGCTTTAATGAAGTCAGCACTTACTGTAATTGTTCAGAACTAGCCTTAATTGTGATTTGTGTGAACATTAACTAATTTCACTTTACTTAACCATAAATAAATCGAAACTTTAAAAATATTTGAAATTTCGTTATTAATTGCTTAGTTTGTGGTTTCGACGTTATGTTACAGTTGGGTTCCTCTGATAGACACTAAAAGCCGACTAAAAGCGCTCTTAATGCAAAAAAACTTGTCTACTTTTTTTGAATCAAAGGAATGAAAAGAATTATTACAATAGTGGTATTTATTAATGATAATTAAAGTAGAATTCATATTATACTATAGCACAATCTTTAATTTAAAATATAACCATCACTTTCATAGTTTACAATAGGTTTACAATAGTTTTTTAACTCAAATAAAAATATATGATATACTGTATATTCATTAAAATAATTGTTTAAAATATTTAAGTTTTGCAAATTAGTTGATCTTATGAAAAATCAGATGAAACACAAATATCTTATGCCTTTGAATGCACAATCTTTTCCATTCATTTTGAGTTGAATACTAAAT
>JAUJYT010001359.1:0-11862 GCA_033996565.1 Nanhermannia nana
TAATAGAAACACATGAGAATCTTAAAGACTTGTGAATAGGTATTTATTTTTAAATATATCGTTGGTGCTTTGTCTGAATGTAAATGATTTAAAAGTCGCAGCATTATTGCACTATACTTACAATTCTAATCGCATGTATAATATGCCTTACTTTGAATCATATGAAATCTTTACAATCTGTGCAATATATAAAGGGATAAAAGAAATATATTCAGTCATTTTCTCATAAAAATGACAAAATGCATAGAATGTCAATGCATTAAAGTAATAATAGGTTCTGTCTATGAAAAGAAATTTAAAATACTATTGAGAACTTATATTAAATTGAATTGAATGATAAATAAATAAAAGCACACATTTTCTCAAAAGAATTATTTGAAAAGTATTATAATTTTAGTGTCAATAATAATGGTTACTATAAAGTACATTAAATTAATGCACTTTTAAAGATAAAAGAGCAAAATGAGTGAACATTTTGCGATTCTTCACAGGTTTCAACGGAAAATCAATCCACAAAAGTGTCGATTCCGACGATTGAAAGAGCCTCATATGTGGCAGAGATGTGTATTTATCTGGTTAGACCTCAGCGCTAAATCGGGCCAAAGAAAGAAACAGAGTTTGGCCTTAATTTGATATCTATGGCAACCGATGGCAACAGTCTCACAGGTGTGCACAAACCCATAAGCCATCACTATGTTACCGTACACTTGTTAAAAGTCAGATTTATTCACAAAAATGTGACTGAGTCTATATTCTGCCAAACAATAACCATTTTAATTATCAGCAAATTAACCCTTACCTAAGGTTTCATTAATATCTCGAATCGGATATTCTTTAATTTATCGGGAAAGGGATCAAAAGATTTTCAATATTTTTTTTATAGTCTCTAATATTACTTCAAATTAACTGGAAGTTTGTTTTTAGAAATTGAATAATGAGAGAAAGGAATAAACTTTTTGTGATTTTGTTAAATTTATTATTTTATTCAGAATTTATATACAGATAGAAGATATAAAATGTATATATTTTTTTATAATACTGACAATTCAGTGAATATATTAAGAATTAAATAATGAACTACTTCTGTAAACTTAAAAGCTTAAAGTCTAACGAAATATAACACTTGTCATACAATATATAGAATTTAAATGAAAGAATCATAAATAGTTTAGAATAACTGCAAACAACTGCAGATTAATTACATAATACATCTATTGATATAAATCATTTCCTTATTTACATTCACACAGTATTTGATACTTTATAAAAGTATTTCAAAATTTAAATCCCATTGAAGTCGTCGGCGATTTATGCTGTTTTACAACAAATCTTTCTTAATCGATATTAAGCTCGGCTTAAAACGAGAATTTTGTTTATCAAAAATTGATTTCTTTCCACATCAAAAATGAGCTGAATTTCTGGCAAATGATTCATTTCTGTCGAATACAAATTTTCAAAGATTTTGTTCTTGAAATCAATAAAAAATAGAAATATTTTTTCCATAATTTCACAATTCATATAAACCCATTCCTACACATAGTCCGCACTTTATATAAAACTTATAAATTTTTTTTTATAAAGTTTCTTATTTTTAACCCAAAACAGAAGAGTCGAAGAACTTTAAACTTAGTTTCACTAAACTTCTGTGCCCTCTAAATGAAAGGGCGCTGACTCTTCAGCATATCCTTCATCAGGAGAATATCGGACAACAGTGGGCGCGCCTACGGCTGGACCTCTTTTATATTGATTTTGCGGTTGATTTGATTGCGTGGGCAGTGGTTCTTGAGGTAAATAATTAGTTGGATATTGTTGTGAATAAGATTGAGATTCATATGTTGTCATTTGATGGCTGTTGTCGTCTTCAAAAGTTTGGTTCTGATAATTATGATAAGTCGGCGGAAATGCGGTCGCGGCCACCGATGGCGGAAGACCTGTACAATAGCCGTCTGCATCATATACTTCTTGATAATTGTCATAATTATAGTTGAAATTTTGACTCATATCAGGTGATAATTGCTTAAAACTCTGGTTACCGGCAGATATTTGGCTTTGGTTTTGATAACTAATTGGCAGCAATTGATTTGAGAACTGGTTATCGTGATAATTAGTTCCTGAAATCAATTAATTTTTCATTAGATTAATAACAATATTAAATTATTCCAAATTAAACCCAATTAATACCTGACATAATGTTATGATGATATCCGTTCACATCGAAACCAGTTTTAGTTAAGTCAGGTGTCATTCCTCCAGATCCATAACCAGAACTTGTATTACCATTTTCTGGTTTCTTCTCAGTTCCATCTTTTCCAATGACAGTAACATGACTTTTGAATCCTGAACTCTCAACTTTAACCCCAGGCGATAAGTTTTTTAGCACAGAAATAGGCGAATGTTTGTCATTTGTAGGATTACTACTTCTTTTCGAACGTATCAGGAAAATAGTGACCAAAACAAATACAAACACCAAAGATATCAATATCCCGACTATACCGCCGGCCACCTCGACCTTCGACCAACCGGCCACCGATCCGAATGGCAGCTGAAGAACTGTAAGCGTGAAGTTTTTGATCGAAAGTCCGGCGCGATTTTCTGCGGAACAGATAAACGATTGCGAATCACTTTCTTCTAATCCGGCGATTGTAAGTATTGATGTCGTTATTCCTTCACTTTTTTCTTCAACTAAGAAAAATTTTTCGCCGCGAACCAAATGTGATGATAAGTTTCGGTAAAAGCCGTCGTCAACAAACCTGAAGGAATGGCATTTGTTATTTATTTGATAATAGATTAGATTTAGAAAATGTATTCGAGAATACAGTAATTTTGCAAAGTTTCTGAAACCAATAAATCACTCATTAATAAAATACTTACCAAAATATTTTAGGATCCGGTAATCCTTTGACAACACAAGAGAGAGTAGCATTTCCTCCTACATATCTGGTTTGTTCTGTGACTGCACTTATAATATCTGGAGCACAAGCAAAGTCATCGATATCTAATGAATTCCACATAAGTCCGGAAATTCTTTGTGGCGATTGACATGTCGGTGGTATAGATTGCGGCACATTATTTCTGATCATCCATTCTCTTGAGGACCTGAGATCACAGTCACAATTCCATGGATTGCGGTGCAAATCAAATGAATAAAGAGCGGGCAAATCAGACACAACTGATATCGATAGAGTTGTCAGTCTATTGTTATCCAGCTTTAAAAACTCTAACTTTTCTAATCCACGGAAAGCTGAAGGCTCTATGAGATCTATTTGGGAACCTATTTATATATTGATATAAGTTTAAAATACATTAGAGATCTATAATAAATATCTCACTTTCATATTGAACTTTCAATACTATGAAAACTTAATTCCAATAAAATATACGTTGAATTTAATATACAGTATAATTATAAAGAAAATGATTGAATACCTGACAGATCGAGTGACTTGAGATGAGTTAGTGGTAGAAAGGCTTCGGCTCTAATAATTTGTATAGGATTTTGATTGAGCTGAAGTCGCCTTAAATTGAAACAATCTTTCAATGATTTGGTGGGCACTTGTGTTAGCAAATTAGTGCTCAAATCGAGTTCAATTAAATTAGTTAATTGGGTGAATGCGTCGTCTGCTATCACTCCTAATTTGCATTCAGCTAAGAATACTTTTTGCAAATTAATAAGTCCTCTCTCTTGAAACACTTTTGATGGCAATATTTGAAAGTTATTTTTATTTAGATTGAGCACTTGGGTCGCCGATGAAATACCCGACGGGATCGATATTAAGCTCTGTTTCTCGCATAAAGCCGTTTGTTTGCCATTTCGCCAAATACAGGAACACATTGATGGACATGTGTTTGTCGATACAGTTGGCTGTATTTGCGTTGTTAACAGTGTTGTTATAAGAAATGGTAATAATAATAATATTTGTGAAGATAATAAGTATAATGATATTGAAGATAAATAATGATATATATAAGACATTATTATTATGATTTATGCTATGCTTCACTTTGCTCTGAAGAATATGAATTTAATGCCAATTTTAGCTGACTTTTAAGATTTCAGTTCTATCTTTTGTAGTCTTTCTATAAAAATCTGTCCAAAATTCTTATTTGCAATTTTTGGTGAAAAGAAATTATTTATGAATTACTGTGACTATAATTCTTCTTATAGTCCTTATATGTTTTGTTATTTTGACAAAAGAAAACTTGAGAAAACTTTTATAGTTATAAAATTTTTTTCTTCAAATAATTTATATCTATTTTAATCGGAATAGTTTTTGATCCAGTTCTCAGTGACACAACTAATTCTCGCCGGTATTTAACTGTCACTATTGATAAATAATCAGTTGAATGACTTGTCTCTCAACACTTTCTTTCACACCACAAATTTTCACTGAATTACTAGTAATTCACAATATGTCAGTTGCGGTTAATACAAAAATTCATAGTCTGTCAAACATTCTCTTCAGGTTAGGTTTAGTTGTAAAATCTTAATTCACTCCACAAATAATTTTTTTGACAGAAAACGTAGAAAAAGTTTATGTATAACTTGATTCGTAACTTCAGGTTTATGTATGTAGTGATAAATTATTTCCAAGAAAACTTTGACACCTAAATAATAAAGGCATAAAAGTTAATGTTAGTTATTTTGAAATTTTATTAAAATATTTATTTAAGATCACACGAGTCGTATATTATAGGAAAAATATATATTACATGACAACCATTTAACTTAAACCAGTAGTTCAAGCATCAAACTAAAGGATAAACATTCTAATTACTCATTAACTTAATTTAATTTTAAATCAAAACTTATAAGAGATTAGATACACATCTGTAAGACTTAAAAAATAAGTTCATATTTTTATCTTATAATTAGATCCCATTTTCGTGTCAACATTTAAACAATTAGTGTCAGTTTACAATAGGGAATTAGACACAATATGAGGCAGAAAACACTGAAAAATTCTTATTTCATTTTCTTAGAAACTCCTATTGTTGTGGTATTAATTACTGTCACTATAATTGCTATACTTTGCTAAAAATACTAGTACTGGTTATATGTTGCCTACTTAGGGAAGAAGATTGTTCCCTATGTTCAAAAAGTCAAATGCAGTGTCTTAATTGATATTTTCGTTTAATACTGTACTGGATTAGTGACAAAATTCTAAATCATCATTCACTTTATTTTATTGCAATTCATATTAAATTAATTACATGAAAATTTTCATTTCAAATTCTGCAATAGATTTCAAGTAATTGCTTTCTTTTGAATGAGTGAGTCTCTGAAAAATGAGTGAGTTTGGAACCTTTCCATTACCTAAAGTTTACAAATGTTCATAAATTCCCGGAACTGTCTTCCTATTCATTGATTACATTTTATAAATAATTAATTTTGGAAATGACATCATTTCAAGAATAGTTAATTGAATTGACACGTTTAGATACATGTTTCTAATAGTGAGATAATTTACTACTGACCACATTAAAGTACAATAACTGTTATTCATACTCAAAGAGAAATTAAGTTTTAAGCAAAAATACTATAATTTTGATTCATAATAATTTTTTTACACATAAACAATATACAGCACAACAGTATAAAAAGCGTGTGAAGAGAAAAATTAGTCCACAGTATAAAGGGGTAAAAATAATAGAGATTTATTGTGAGGCAGATAATCGGTTGGGCGGAGGACTGACGAAATACTAGTTGCAGCCAATAATTGTATTGTGATGTGAAAATCGCGTGGACTTTACTTATTTTCATGTGAAGAAAAAAGACTGATATATGAGAAAATCTAGAGAGACAACAACTCTAGAAAAATATTTAGTTACAAAACATATATTATTAGCTCATTTTTCCCCTTTTCCGCAAACATTAACGTAATGATAAACTTGTGAATTCTCTCTTCTATTTTAATTTATTTATGTTTACTCTTGAATATTATTAATCTTATTTTATGTTCTAATAATTTCTGCCAAAAGTGGCAGTATTCAGATATAAAGATGTTGCAGTCAAGAATCTATAGGTTCTCTATTATAAGTTTATTTTCTTTCATACAGGAACAGAAAGAAAGTATCTGCAGATAGCAATTGGAAACTGCGCTTTACTGAGCTAATGTCCCTGTGATGCACACCATTTTTGAATTATCTCACAATTTTATTCTTATTTTTGGCCTAATTTTAGTTGGTTTTGATTTAACTTTATAAAAATAGTTGTGGCAAGTTATGAATCCCTATCGCGCAGTTTTCTGTTGCTATCTAAGATACTTCTATCTTCGCCCATACTTTCAGTAATTTTTTTTGAGTTGTCTCAATTCAAGCACATCTGAAAACCTAAAGCTTTTTGATTTAATCCTAAATTCACACTCAATTCAATGCTTAGCCAATAAAGCAACAGAATTAAATGTTGAAATTAATTTAGATTATAATGAAAGAAACATGAAATTAGGATTAATTAATCACAATCTTTTGTCTCGTATTATCGCTTTATGTCACGTAAAACACATAAAATAGCAAAAAATGTGAGAATAATATTACTCTTATTTTCTTCCTTTAGAGAATTACAAAAGTAGTGGCGAGTAAAATGTCACAACTGATCACAGCCTAATCTTAGCCATCAATTGCCATTCATTACGATAATGTCGTAATTTTTCTCTAGTTTTTATATATAAAAAAATAACACGAATACAATGCGTGACACATCTATGAAAGTGTTTTCCAAATTTATTTCTGGCTTAAAGCTAAATATCAGTTATTATTATGCAGTGTATAAACTTTATAATGTTAAGCAATACTTTGTGTAATATTTACATATTTTTTCCAAATTATCTCAATTTTAATCAATTACTAATTAAAAATTGTATATTGATTTACATGCTTTTTTAAAATATAAGTCTTAAAAATCTGTGTTAATTATGTTGTAATGAATTTAATGTAAATTTCTTGGAAAAGCTTAACAAAGTTTTCTTACTTCTTATAAAAAAAATAAGTCTAAATGAGAGCAATGTTTTCTCATGTCCTTACTATAAATTAATTATAAGTTTGATAGAAAAGTGGAAAATATATGACCGCTCAAGAGAATAGGCCTTAAAGCAGACCGTATAAGTACAAACACACCCAAAATAAAAATATAATAGTATTATATAATAGTTTCAAATAGGTATAAACGGAAAAGCATTTTGCACAAGCTTTTAACTGTTATGCTATTAATAAATGGGTGTCAACCAGTTTAGCCACACTTCACTTTAGAAGAAAGGCATTTTATAGACAATAAGACCTGTGCCCAAAAGACAATTCAATTTTTTAGTGCTTTTTTACTGGCATTTTAGAGGGTTTCAAATTTATATTTATAAGGAGTTATAAAATAATTTTAGTAATATTTGTATAATGATGATTATGATGATAATAGAACTAAAAAACATAATAATTCATTCCAAAGCAATTTCAACATTAAAAACTATTTAGGTTATTTTAATCTTTAAAAAATTTTAATATTACTTTAAACCTAAATGAACTCTATTGTTTCAGAAAACAAACTCTTTGCTGATTATAATTGAATTGAAATTTGAAACTAATTTTCTCCAAAAAAATATCTTAACTTCATTATTATTATTATTAGAGATCATTATTAGAGAATTTAAACTGATTTTAGAAGACTTTTACATTGATTAAAATTTAAAATATGATTCTCTAATTAAATAGGAATTTCTTGTAAATACCCTTTAGTATTGTTGAGCCTCGCGCTGGTTCTTCTTTAATTTTGATCGTAAATTATCAAAACCTAACCCTAACTTAAAATTTATTTATTGAAACACATTGAAAATGAGCAGAGGCTCTAAAGTACCAAAGGGCATTCACCAGAAAAGCCTTTAAATTTATATGAACTGTTTGCTATTTCAAATCATCTTCAATTATATTTGCTCTTAAATGAAATTTTTCAACCGAAATAAAGGCATAAGTCTATTACCGGTAGTTATGTTTGGGCTCATAAGTTATTATCCTTTGATACAGTGTTGCAGCAGTACAGGTACACTCACTTAAGGAATATTGAATCGTATTAATAATGCATAAATGCACTCAAAATAATGTCTAAATACAGTTATATTAATTGGACAAAAGCTATGGTTCGTAACGTATATTTGATATTTTACTTGCAATATAACAATATTTTCCATAAACAACTAAATAACAGAATTGACTTTCAATTAAAACAGCATTTAATTGAAATATTATTTTCTATTAATTCACAGCTTTGAAATGGAGCTTAATATGAAAATTAATGATAACAAAAACATCGTTCAGTTTTTGATTACTCCTATCTTTGAGACTTCATTAAAATTTAGAGTTTCATTCGAATCATTAATTAATTGTATGAATTAAACTCATTTATTAATGTTATGATAAAAGACACGAGAAATTCGATAATTACACTCTATTTTTCTAAATAAAACTATAAATTACTTTTACCAAGCTTTAGTAGTAATTAATATTACTTTTATTTTCATATCTTTTCGGTCTTCTATAATATATGAGAGAATATATGGCTTCGGAAAATAGTAACATGATATCTAGTCTTCCATTATAATTATCTATAATTAAATTTTTGCTATTCGGTCAATAATTTTGAGCCAGTGATCAACTGTAATAACAGATGCCTCACGAGTGCATAAATTAATAAAGAGATAAGTATTGGGTGACTCAAAAAAAATGTCAAAGAAAACGAATTGAACACAACATTGTATTATAAAACAAGTACAAACAGTATTCAGAATAATAAAAATGATGATTTCAAGTTTCCTGTCATTAAACAATAATAATCTTCTGAATATCATAAAAAGTTTAATAAGTTAATTGAATTAGTCAATGAAATATTTAACGCACCGATGATTTTTTTGTTGCTGTAAAATAACCTAAAGGTTAATTCAATAGAATGCGAGCCGAATATTGAGCCTCTAATAAATAATCGTAGAATTCACCCTAATCTCTATATCTGTTAGCAATAAAAGTGTATATATGATGACAGGTGAGTCGCGACACACAAATTAGTGCCATAATTATCATTGACATATTATTACATAACTCGTTGGTTACCTCAGCAGCAAATGTCAAATACTATAAGAGCAATACTGAGAGAGATGCACACAAAAAATATTATAATTATTTGTACCGATACTAGTATTACATTTAATATCTATATTATCTTTGATCGCGTGTTGCACTCCAAATCAATTACATTAAGCAAATTGTGCGCTTCTTTACCAATTCATATCACATTTGGTACTGTTATACCTGTATATCAATACAAATATATTGTTCCCCTCAATTAGATCTCTTGTTATCCGAATTGGCCTTCATTTAAGCTATTATTCCTGTGGCTTTTAATATTAATGCAAAATCGATTATAACGGGTGGAGTTTAGAGGACTAACAATTGATTTTTAATTAACTCATAATTAATTTTTATAATCAATGTACTTTTCTTAATTTTTAAAAATTTTAGAAGTTATTTAAGAAGAGCTGTTTAAATGTTTATTTTAAGCTTCAAAACTTTATAGTTGACAGTTTCAAATATAAGTAAAATAATAATAAAATTGATTTTAATGAATATTAATATAAATTATATATTATATAATACTGTATAATAGTTTGTGCACAACTTGAATTCAACCCTAACTTTCGTGTAAAAACGTATTTATACATTAAGGTGTGCGCCCAACCCATGCAATTTATGCAACAATACATGCCAACAAGAACCCGATTTATTATCATTTTAGCCATTATAACATCATATCATGTTTCAGTTACTGTATACCAAAAGGTTAAATTTGTTTGAGAGTTCACATTAAGTTAAAACAGTATTAATAATTAACAAAAACCAAAAAGACGTTCAAACTTTATAATTTGATTTAGTTTTGCATTCAATATAAATTTTAAACCAAACTGATTGCAGAGCCTGATATCCAATAGTTACAGAAATGAAAACAAATAATTAAATATCAAACAATTTGTATTACTGGCATTTGTAACAATCTAACAGAAGGTAATGGACATGTAATACAATTTTCATGATTTTAAAATTTGTGTCAAATAAATTTAAATTATAATTTAAAAGTTAACATTTTCCATGTTTACAGTCAAAGATAACAAAATGTAAGTCATTCACACTATTAAACAAAATTCATAAAAATTCATAAATATTCATCTGAATATCTTATTCTGCAAAACAAACTCTCATAAAGTTTATTGAATTAAATTACAATTTAAATCTCATGAATGCTGTAAATTGTTTGTATTTATGTTTGAACTCTAATCAAAATTTATTTAATCTCCGATTTACGATTAAAAAAGGAATAAAATATTGTAATGACTCTAATTAAAATACAGTATAAAAACAATGTTCCAACATAAATCACACTCAAGACTAAATTGAGGAAAAGGTTATTTTAAATAAATAAATGTTTGCGAAAAGTTTCACAATTAAATGCAAAAAGTTTTGGTTACAATCCATGAAGAATTACATAATTTTTCTACTTTTATTGTAAAGAAGAACTTCAAATTGCGAGTTAGTGTCTCCCAAATTAATACTGTTTTTGGTGTGTAATGAACTCCGCATTTTACTGGTATACAAAATTTTACATAACTTATAAGTTTTCGGTGTTTAATAAATTATTGAATTCTCTGTTCTCTCTGTCCGCCTCTGTCTCAACTTCTGTATGTCTGACACAAACACACAATTAGTCCATTCAATACAAACTGGTATATAAGCCCCTTATATATGAAGAGAGTTATACACATAAGTTGCACACACGTACGAAGTAATTTGTTGCGATCGATCAATAAACGGCAAAATGTGTTCTGAAGTATAGAGAGATGCAGATATCAATATGATTGAAACCTAAACTGTTTGTGCACTTAAGAATATACCACGTTTTGCCTTAAAACTAATGCAAGCACAACACTAAATAATAATAATAGTGCGAAGAAAAATTACTTTCATTAAAAATAATGGAGAAATTCTCAATTCTCTGCGAATACTATTATATAAATTTAATAATCGTGTGTCGGTTAACGTTAATGGAAAAAAGATAATTTAGATGATCAAAGATATTATTCTTTTAAGTCTTGATATGAATTTTCCTCAGGTATAGTGTTTTAATTAGAGCCGAATTCAAAATATGTGAGCTTTTCATTAAAATCACGAAGGATTCAAATTTTTCCAATAATACTTTATTAAGTTTGAGACTCTCTCGAAAATATTCTATTTAATTCTCAAATTTCTCGAAAATTACAACCACTAGTTTTAAATAATTAGTGGGAATGATTGAGAAAATTTGTTAATATATAATATAATTAAATAAGAAAACTATTTGATTATTTAAAGCATAAAGTTGACATTTATTGCATCCAAATAAGGAATTAAGCATTTTTGCAGTTAATTTACATAAATTTACATCATTGGAGCATTAATAAAATTATAATAATTTTTATTTGGATAACTAAGTTATTATTAAAGATTTTAGAAAAGTCAATATACAGTGTATAGTTTAATATAACTGAAGGAATTTATTGAATTTTATTTATACAATTACTAAGGTATAGCATATTCCGTGTATTTTTTCAAAACTAAACTAAACCTAATAATGAAACTCAATATCAATTAATCAACAAACTTTTAATTGAGATAATTTCAAATGTAAAGAAAATATCACAGAGATCTCATCACATATTTAGGTTAAATGGGATTTAAGTTTTGATTAAAAGTTTCTCTCGAATAAAGATAGAGAGGAAAAGAGACTTAATATAAACGAATCAATAATATCGAAGTTGGATAAAAGTAATATTAAAAGTTTTCACCATTTAATAGTAT
>JAUJYT010001360.1:0-11861 GCA_033996565.1 Nanhermannia nana
TTATACGTGAAATACATAATTGTTAAGAGAAGACGCAGTGATTTTGAGCTAAACATGTAATAAGAATGAAAACCTATTCACATGAGTTAAAGAGATTTTTGCGTAATAGGTTAGGGTTTATATTAATCTTAAAAGAGAAATAGAGATCATTCAATTTTATTTAGAGTATACGCCAATTTCAACAATTATAGTCTATTTTTGTGTCTATTTCTTTTATAATATGACAATTGAAAAAGAAATTTTAAGAAAACTTTAAGGCATCAGTTTTTAAATTTAACGTACGTTCAAGTCATTAAATAAATAAATAAATAAATAAATAAATAAATATTACTTTATTGTAGAGAATAAAGAAAAATAATAGACAGTTTTTCACTGTTTTTTGTTTTCAAAGCCTGAATAACAGCTTTTTTAAAACTTAAAATTATTTCATTGAAATAAGTCGTAAATCATCTTTTGATATCAAAACAAGAATATTGAATTCCCCAAAGCTTTAGTGCTATGTATTATCTTCTATTTTGGTTAAAATGCCATTAAAAAATTTTAGCCCAGCTTTTTGTAACCTAATATCAAATGCTTGTACAGTATATAATATTTAGTTTTGGAGTTCTAAAGATTGATAGTTATTGTGCTTTACAGATATCAAAAACAATTATTGCATATCCAGTACCGCACAACAATGTTTAAAGTAAAATGTATTTAAACCGCCATTAGTGACCCCAAAACACGCAAAATCGCCATCACATTACGAAATGAGGGCCACAAGTTTGCCCCACGCCCTTTTCCGCTGCAGATTTGCTGTGCTCTGCACTGCTCCAGCCGAATAACCTCTTTTTTAGTTAATCTTTACATTTAAGAGAGTGAATGAGTGAGAAGTAAGGAAAGAAAAGAGAGATGAGAGGGACAACTGATGGACATTAAAGCATATCAATAAAGTTCAGCCAAACATTTGATATAAAGCTAAAACATTGAACGATTTGAATCAAACTCAAAGTGTAATAAATCTGTCATTAATTAACACTTGATATTCACAGATCAGAACTGGTAAAGTGAAAAAAAGTTAATTTGTTCACGTTTAGCGTTTTTACCAAATTATTAGAATCTTGAAACGAATCAACACAATCAGCCCAACTTTTTTGTAAATTGCTCTTTTGATAAGTGATACATATCAGAGTCACGTTTTCATCTGACTAGTGGTAAATGCATGCGGCAAATAAAGTACAAATTCAAGTCAAGTCAGGTCATCCATATTGCAAGCAATGTAATCATGCAGTTATTACAACAAAAGCTCTCAACCTAACCGACAATTTTATAATTGTAAACATTTTACAAATACGAGTGTCATAACATTTTCATAAAATACAAAACATTTAGCATCAAATATCTTCAAATAATTAATCTCCTTATGCATGCATTGTATGCTTAACTAATTCAATAAATTTAGTTAAAGTACAGAATTGTCTGAGAAATATACTTGTATTCCAACTGATGGGACAAAGATATGCGCTTTTGTAAACTTAAGTCAAAATAAAAAATTTCTAACGATAAGAATCGCAAAATAATACTGACTAAAGAATGCATGAATATGTTGTAGAAGTTTTGTAAGTAATTTTCGCAGTACTAGAAGTATTACAGTATTACAAAACTTAAATTCTTGCCGCTTGAGTTATTCTTCACTGTTCAGTCATTTTGTCACACGAATCACAACTATGATCATAAAAACTTAGAATAAATATGACGTCAGTTTCTGTGATGTCTTTGATGGGATCTCATGCATGGCTTGCTCTACACCTTCACTATGTC
The DNA here is from genome assembly GCA_033996565.1 of Nanhermannia nana. Classification (NCBI taxonomy): domain Eukaryota; kingdom Metazoa; phylum Arthropoda; class Arachnida; order Sarcoptiformes; family Nanhermanniidae; genus Nanhermannia; species Nanhermannia nana. Next base: position 1,801 of record JAUJYT010001360.1, read on the forward strand.
TAATATTGAGTTTAACACTGCAATTAGAGAAGTCAAATAGGATGCATATCGTGTTAAATTCTAGTCTATAACTCATTATGACTTAAGTAACGACTGTTAAAAGAATTGAATTCATCCCTAAAGATGTGCTTAATATAAGTGCTTATATTCCTAATAATAAAATACACTAAAGATTAAGTGTTACAAATCAGAGATAAATTATTTGCAGAAATTTTTTCGTTTATTTACAGAGTGTTTTCTCAGTGAAGCCTAACAACTGTCGGTTGACATTTAGAGAGAAAAAAGTCTTCCTTCACCTGTGACCCTTTCCAATTTCGTTACCTTGTTATTATTTACGGTAGCTTTAGATAAACACAAACTAGAAGGTTGTGTACATAAGAGGAAAACAGAATCCATGCATATACTAATAACATTATGGATGCATTACTTTTTTTAACACTATTATTGTGATTGATCACGATTTGAAAATTTTAGATAAAAACTAAATTATTTGTAGTGAGAAAAAATTCAAAGTTAAGTTAAGTGATTGATTTGAATGATGAAAACTACATTTTGAGGAACATTTTGAGGAACAGTAACATAAGAAAGTGTGAAAATTGACTAAATTTTAAAATTGTTCAAATAATAGAGCAAAACAGGTTGGCTTTAGCGATATAACAACTCATGCAACGAGAAAAGTTCGACATAAGATATGACAAACTTACTAATAATGAGTTCACTACCCTCTTGCGATGGTTTAGCCCTTCTTTCATTTTGGGTGTGTTAAAAAATATCCAAAACTTGTGGTAACAATAAGAAGACAGTGCTGTATAGCTTTCGTGAACGGCCAAAATATATAGTTATTTCAAACTAAAAGTTGTGAGAGTGCAATGAAATCAAAACAATGAACTTGCAAGAGTACTCCAAGTACTAGTACTAGTATTGAATATACAGTATAGTAATTCGTATAAAGCGTGAGCACCCATAAAGCGGGCGTTTGCCATTAAAACATTATTAATAACATCATATCATTAAATAATGTATAAGAATGTTAACTTCATTGCGATAAATCGAGTATTAACTGCTTTCATATCTGTCTCATCTCGTTTATTGATTTTTATGTTTTCTATTTTATGTTTAATTGATTCTAACATTTATGCAACACTTTTCTCTTTAAATATTTTTTTATTACACAATGAATCTGTTTTTAAAGAATATTCTTGTATTCTTAGCTCAAATGTCATTCTAAATTTGTATAAATTTATTAGATCTGAAGTAATTATTAAATTATTGATTACTTTTTCAATCATTTGCAATCTTAAAATTATTTGAAAAAACATATTAAAAAATGTTTAGAAATTTGCAAAAATTATTATATTTCCAAATATTTGAATTGGCAGTAAATCAAATATAAAGTTATGCTGATTTGGAAACTATTTTGTTTATATAAAAAATATTATTAATCGAAAATATCAGTATCAGGTTTAAGATAAAGCTTTTTTTGACAAATATTGTGCTACTGTTTTGAAATATAATAAATTATGATTAAAAGTTAATCAAAAGAGTATTTCATACAAGATTTAATACTATAGTCTATATTTTATTCTATAGATCCAAATAGACCTACTGGTAGAGACTTAGAACTGATTAATAAAATCTCATTGTTTAAAATTTTTTACTTATCTTACGAATCAATACTTGACTCGTTCTACAGATAAGAATGCTTTTGAAATATGTAACTGACATGCCTTATAGTTTCGACTTTAAATTTGAATTTGTTTTTATATTCAATTAAAAAATGTTATAAAGCATATAAAAACAACTATAAAAACTTTTCATATAATTATTATGTAAAATACACGGACTTTCCAGTCAAAAGTTTCAATGACAAAAAGATCACTTCGTTACACCCTATTAGATGTAAATTAGTTAATGGAGATAAACTGAGCGTGATAAAGGTGAGAAACTTTTGGAAATGAGAAATAGGTTCTCAGTCTTATTTAATTCATGCATTTAATAGATTTTTAAATTGAGAGAAGCAGGAAAACTATTTATAAATATATATATATCTATATATGTATATATGTGTATATACATATATGTATGATATCAAAATTGAAGCAGTGTGCATCAAAAATGCAAAACTAAATTTACCTTTTGTTTGTTCAACAAATTAAAATTAAAGTTATATTAATTTAATTACTAATTGTCTTCATTCAGTCCTACAGGACTGAAAGTGTTCAAAATTTATTTTAAATTATTAAGTTGTTTCTCATTTAATCATTAAAATCTCAAAAATTTAAAATGCAAATAAAGGGCGAAATTACAAATTTGAAACTTTAATCTTTGTTGCAATTTATTTAATATATATAATTAAATAATTTTCATTATTATCAATTTTTTTGTTAAAAAACTATGTTAAGCGGTGTTACATAAATCACTGGATAATAGCTACAAATATTGATTTTTAATCTTAAAGACTTTAAATATTGAAATCTATTATTAATATTATATTTACTTGTTGCTGAACAGATACTAAAATGACTGGATTAAGTAATTTGATTAACAAATTGTCGAATATATGCTTTAGTTATGATAAACAACAGCTTTAGTTGTATATGGCTCCTCTATTCAATAAGTTTTATATAGTCAAGTTTAGAAATTATACTCAAAATTTGAGTTAAGTTAAATTTTACACTTTTTCAATTGCAGGGATTTATTCTAATATCTTATTCTATATTTTAAAGTAAAATTTTATTCTAACTTCAATATAAGTAAAAGAACTCATTGCACTGATTTCAGCTAAATTGATAAATAAACAAACTTTAGTAATTTAGATTATAGCCAATAGCTTTAAATAATTAAAATTATTGGTGAATTTGTTATGATTTTCAATAAATTTTATTATCTAATAATCAATTTATCAAAAAAGTTTGTTATTTGGGTATATTTAAAGATAGCTATTGCACAATAAATCACATATAATGCCAATAAATCTGTTGTAACTATTTTTTCAATGATAAAATAATAGATTACACAGTAATTTGAGAAAATTAATCGAAGATTTCAGTTTTATTATAACAATTACATATAATAATAGATATATTATTGCAAATCAATTGTCGAGAGTCGGTTATTATTGACCTCATAATTAGTTATGTAAGTCATGGATTTTAACCTCAAGAAGTTAAGCCCCAAGAAGTTAAGCCAAATAAAAACAAAAAATCGATTCCTTAATTGAAAATATCTTATTTATTATAAATAAGACATTGATAGAAAAGTTTAATACGTGAGAGTGAGTGAAAGTGTGTGTCAAACGTACTCTAAATATTAATATATTTTCAAAATAATTAGTTGCAAAATATTTCAATTAGATAACAAATTTTTATTTAATTTATCAATGAGTGAGACTGAAGTGAAAAATAATTCATTATGAAAATTACTAATAATGAACTACGTATACGCTATGATAGCTTTACATGGGTTCAAGTTTTAAAAAGTTTTTAAAAGTTTCTTTTAATACTTTCAAATTATTATTTGAAAGTATGATTTAGGCGGAAATGATGCCCTGTCACCTGTGACAATAGTACAGATCGGGACAAAATGAACTTTTTATTCAAATGTAAGCTACATTAGGCAAATAAGTGTTTTTGATGCAACTTAAAACTCATTTTAAGTGTAGTTCACAAATTCAGCTGACTTGACAGGACTCCAACTTTAATTGGATGCTATGTTTTAGATTCAGAAAAAAGATTTAATTTATTAATTTGATCAAAAAGCTGATAATAATTGCATATAATTTATAAAAGTCACAAAAAAGTTATTGTTAACCCATTTAAGACAGACTTAGAATAAGCCTAAAAACGATAAGTTAGATGTGACTAAAATAAATGGAATTTTAATATTAACCTTAAAACGATTGTAAAGACTGTGAACACTGATTCTATTCTAGTATTTAATATAGTCTAACAAATGGTATCTTAAGATAAGCAGAACAGTGTCATAAGATGTAGTTTTTATATTTGGGATTAATTTATAGCTGAATTTGAAGCAAAGATAATACGAGAACAATAAAGCAGAAACAATGGATTGATTATATAAGGATTACTTTATTATCAGCAATCAATTAATTGCTAGTAATTATGAAAGACCACGAAAGCGATAATATTTCAATTTATCTCCAATTACTGATTAAAAGCTATAAGTTTGATGTAATGCCCACTATTAGTAGACCTCATTAGTTAGCGAGAGAGCACTTCTAGTGAAAGTGACTCGTTTTTAGGTATCAGTGGAATAGATCTGAAATACCGGTAGTTTTTTCTAAAACTACATTTCAGAACTATATATGATGTCAATCACAGACATAATCTATAATTACGGACTGATTCAACAGTTTGACGGCAATAGTTAAGGATTTAGCTATAGTTGGCCTTGAATTAGTTGAGATTCTTTTAATATTGACCACTAAAATGTGAAGTAACTTACAAAATGATTGAAGCAATCATCTGAGAAGGCAAGCATAGGGACTCCTAACCGGTTATTGTGCACAAACATTACAATGCAAAGCAACAGTTAGTTGTATTCGTTTTTTCTTAGCCTAAGACGCCTCACATGATATCCTTGCCAGTGGTAGAGTAGATCTAATATTATTATGCAATGCAAGGTTAGCACCTGCTGCTTAGCTCTAAGAAAACTTTTAAGAAACGCTTTACGTCAGTCCCCATAAACTTCGTCACGAAGTGTGGAAAAAAAATAATTTCAAAAATACGAATAGCAAACACCTGTTACGCTAAAATAGTCTTTCAATGGCTTTTTATTTACCTAAACTCACAAGAAGTTGAGGAAATTGGAAAAACTATTTTAGCTGCTGAGCATTTGAAGCCAAGTGTACTACAGTTTAACATATTAAGTAAGACACCAGAGACGCGCCCAATTGAATGCTTAACTAAAACTAAAATAGCATCATCAACAACACCATACCTAACATTTTGCTGAGATCAGCGTTGTGCAGGTCAGGATTCTCATCCGCTAATCGCTTTCTTTCCGCTTTTGCCCAAACCATAAACGCATTCATAGGCCTTCGAATACGTTGTTCAACACCAATCTGACCGGGAATGCTGGCGCCGCCGCGACCGACGCCCTTTCCCATTTGATTGCCACCAAGTTTTAATAAAGTGTGAGCATGGCTTCCAGTGATGCCCATCTCTCCGGTTATACTCTGGTGGCCGTAAAGAGCCATCGTTGGACTCGAGCCCTCATGTTCTGACGGGTATCCCAAGTCTTGTTCGCGATGGTATGACCAGTCTAAGGAAGCGCCAGGACTTTCAGAAGTTTCATTATACATGTTGTACACATTGTTCGGAGTACCCGGATCTGTGTTCTGCGGTAAACTTGTTCTCGATGGCGAGAGTTGGTTTAGTTCACAGTGGGTATAAGGAGATGAATGATGAACTGCTGATAATTCATTTGGAATTGAATCGTATGAAGTCGGAGATGCCATCAGTTTATATTTGATCAATATTTTAGACAAACTTTATTATTCAGTTGATTCTCACTTATCAGTTATCAGTTTCGAAAGGGAATTCACTTTTCAAAAAACAGCGCAAATGTTTATAAACTAATTAAAATACAAAACGCGTTCAAATTTACATTTAAAGAGTTATAACAGAGATATAATTAGAGTCATTTCTTTTGATGTGTGATAAAAATAATTCATTTATCGTAAAAAAAACTTTAATATAAATAAAAGTTAAATAAAAAAATTTAGAAAAATTCTTATAAGAAATGAAGAATTTGATTTGACACCAGTAATAGTTGGAAATGCTGGAGCACAATATGAGCCCTCACACATATAAGGCACACACACGTCAACCCTTAATGCAACCGCAATGTTATTGAAACACGCAAGTGAAATGCACGCACCTTACACTACCTTTACAGCTGCATAATGTGTATTTGATGTTTGGTATACCACTGCCTCAACATATCAACTGATGGAAGACCAAGTCTGCTGTCAAATATATGTTCGCATACACTGGCAAGAAGCCAAAACTTCCCAACACCACAAGAGGTTTCGCCTCAGGCTTTACTTAGTCGGTACTACACTTAAACTAAGCAAAAGTCCATAAAAAGATTCTGTTTCACAGATGAATACCGTTAAATGTTGAATGTGTTGAATACTAAAAATATTGGTTTGTTTTTTAAACACAGAAAAATAATGGGATTTTCAATCTGAGAGAAAAAAGTTTGTCAATTAATGTTCGTACAGTACACTTGCAGTAGTAGTAGCGCTATAACAGCTACTATAACATTAAAAGGTTAGGAAACATTCTGAACAAAAGTTTCCGCAAGACAATGAAGGCACACAACATTTTTGCAAACAACAACCGCCTACAGAAGAATATCACAGCCAATCAAGATTCCGGTTTTAATAAAACCAGGTTGAGTGCAGATATAATTTTGAGAGCCTGAGAATGGATGAGATCAACAGAATGGATGATAAACTATTACTTGATGTTTCAACATTTTGCGAAAAATGGTCCCTAAGATCACCACTTCATGCCATAGCACTGTATCCAAATCATTCAAGTGCTGCATAGAAAAAGCATACGAAAAGGTAAGTTTCAAAAATAAGTTTACGCTCATCTATCAATATGTAAGACTGAGAAGAATAATTACTGTACTGATTAACAATGTGTTGCTGCAGCTACCTCTTCGTCTAACAGGTTTTCACTATATCTTTCATTATGTTATATAAATTTCTAGAATAGTAACGCTTCACTACTAGCAGGAAGACCAACATTAGACCAAATTAAGTGATAGCTTAACAATTAAATAAGTTGAATGCTTTTGCGTGTTTAATAAAATTACATCAAATATATCTTTCAACTCAATTGTGGTACAGGTATTCAAATTGTATGGGATATATCAACAAATATATCTAAATATGCTCTAAATAAGTCTTTACATAATTGGAATGCAATACCAATTCTACCATACATTATAATAGACATGGGGTATCATATTTTCTCTTCTTTCAAATAGTACAGCGAATGCTGAACTTAAAAGTTTAATGTTTTCACTTCACAAATATATAGAAATGCAGCACAAGCTATAAATAATTAATCATTATTTAACGCATAACTTTCTGACATCGGATAAATACTTGTTTTAAAGAAAAGCGGTTTTATTTTTTGTAATGAATGAAAACGTATTAATAATTTAAATATAATGCAAATGCTAAGAATTCTATTCATAAAACTTTAAAATTAGTTTAAAACAGTGTTTGCCAAGGGGTGAATCTGAGTGATGTGATTTCTATGAAAACTCGCGCTTTAATAAAAAGTTTTATGATTGTAAGGAAAAGCGATACAAAAGGCACAATACTGTATGACCCACCCCTTGGCAAAGTGTGGTTTAAAAAGATTATACAGTAATTCACACGAAATACAATTATTTTAATTGTTGTAATGCATATCAAAATTTTCAAGATTTTAATATATATGAAAATCTTAGGAGAGAATTAGGCCAAAAGTTTGTTTTAGACAAATTTGAATGGCTGGCGATGTTTTTTTGATATGAAAGAGTATATTTTCACAAAAATTTAACTCATATTAAATATATAGTAAGCGATAAGCAATATTTTTTTCATGCAAGTAAATAAATCTATACTAAAGATTTCATGACTTGTAGCCAAAACTTCCTGTACTAGTTTCAGAGCTGTAGCTGTTGCAGAGCTGTAGCTGTTTCTTGAGATGCGTGATAGCAATGCTGTTCTTGAAAACGCCTTTCTCTCCATAGAATGAAAACCTCATCTAAAGAAGAAATCTAATAGAAGGTAATTGTGTGAAATGAAAGATTGAAGAATTCTCCCAATGACCTAACGGTTATATGGCCTCATAGTCTGTATAGTCTTACGGTCTTTAATAGTGCAATGAATATCATTGAGCAGCAACTTTTGCGAGCAAACCAGTGGAAAAGTGTTTCAGTATTCACACGATTAACAGAATGTGTAATTTTCTAATCAATTATCGCGTTAAGGACATCAATTAGCTCATAACACACGCAACTGATGCACACTTATTTGTAAGATAATTAAGAAGAAAATAATTAAATTCAATTGATGACAGTCGTAATTATGTATACCTCTCTGGGAATTTTTTGGACTAGAAATGCGATCACTGACTAATCCTGAAGATCACTCAACAGATAGAGTCAGACAAATAAAATTATTTGATTTGAGCAGCAAATCAGTTCCCCCTCAGAGATCGAGACTTCAACGCTTTGCTTTATTTAATTGCATCAAATACTCTGATATATCGTATCATTATATGAGAACAATTAAATGTTTACATAACGATAAAATCAAATTGTTTTATACCAAGATTGAGAAACATGTCCTTATTGTGTAAGCACTTCATTTTGAGTGTGCCTTTTTGTTGTATAAGACTTTATCGAATGTTTCTATATTTTATAAAATATGTTCTTAAATATAATAATTAGTATTTTGTTTATTACTATTCAATGATAGTTAGAACTCAAATCAGTTTTTGATTCTATATTAATAAGTGCTCTACACTCAAAGTTTGATAAAAAAAGATTTGATAAGTTCTACTCTACTGTAATCTGAAGCACAACTCTACTCTACTGTAGTGTTTTAGCTCAACTAAACTCATGTCTGACTTGAATTTGAATTATAAAAGTATGATTGCACTCAATATTAATAATAAAGTTAAGATATCAAACCAAATATTGAATTAAGACATACGCCTAATATTGGGATTAATAAAAATAAGATAAATCTTTTGATAAACTGCACTTATATTTGATTTTTTATTGACAAATAGAAAATTTGATTTAAAAAATATTATGTTTGTTGAATAGTTTTTTAAACTTTTAAATACAATGTTTACACCAATTGAGATATTTGTTGTTTGTAAAACATATTGAATAGACTCTAAACAGACTAATTTAGATCAATAATAAATGTCATCTTGAGATTAAAAAAATGTTGATATGTTTATAACAAAAGAGATTATAGATATAGTGATTGCAAACCCCCAGCGAACAGCAATTTGAGTAAAAAAATAGGTAACAAAAGGTAACTGATATTAGATTACAATTTCTACTTGAACTTTGAATTTGACCATTTATGTTGATTTTGATCAATTGATCTAAAGTATAATACGATGCAAAAAGGTTGTGAGCATTGTTCGCAAACATATTAATATAACGAAATATGTATTATGATTAGCATAAGTGTTGAAGTTGTTGAGTACAGTTAGCGAGTTGTTAACTCTATTGCAGTAAACTGTAGTAAACAGAGCTGTTCAGTCAGCTCTCATGACTCTATATTCTAACTTTTACTATTAAATGACAGCATATCGCAAAACAAACTACAGGGTAATAAATTGGAGAGAATCATGCGTATCGATGTGTTTGACATTTTATTATCAGCAAATGAATAATGGCAATGAAATTAACTTATAATCACGAATTTTATATTACCCGTTGGGCTTTTTTGTCACATTTCACTCTATTTAGTGGTTTGATTAATATTATAGATATTTGTTAACAAGATTTCAATTTTCGTTATCTTAGAGCTTGTATTTTATAGTATTTATCTTTGATCAAGCGTTTGAGCGCTTTAGGGTTCTCGATATTTTTGAAATCTAATTAAACTACACCAGAATTGCGTACATAAATTATTTTCAATTTTAATTTTTTTATCAATAAATATTAAATATTTTAGGCATTTTTATTTATCAATACAAAAATTGTTTTTTTATTGCAATTTGATTTGTGTTTATTATCAAATTCTAATCTTAAGTTGTCTTTAATTATAAAGTAGATAATGACATAATTAAATTAATAAGTGTTATTGGAATAGAGTTAAAGGCACTCATATGTAATATTAGCTCTAATTCCCTGTTTTGATACCCCTATAGCAAACTTTTTTTATTTTAGTTTCATAAAAACAAAAATTTGAATTATTTCAAAAGTACAAGGTTCATATTAATTTGAATTCTAAAAAATTATGTTTCAATTGCAAACTTCACTGTTCATGAGTTTTTAATTTAAAC
>JAUJYT010001361.1:0-11860 GCA_033996565.1 Nanhermannia nana
TCACAATTTAGGCTCTAATCGATATGATTTGTATTTATTTAAAATTAATTTTGTGTTAATTATGGCTTTTAAACAAGGGTTTTAAGGGTTACTGCAATTGAGTTAAGGTTTAATCAAAAGGATTAATGTTTTGATTGCAAAATCTGACCTAAATATGATTGAAACCACAAAATTGTTATAAGACATTTGACAATCTATTTACCATTACTTTCTATGGTATAACTTTGTAATACAAATATGGCAATCAAAACAAATGTCCGGCAATTCGGACAATCGAAAAATTTTGCAGATATCCAAAGATATCCTTTACAAGAATGGCTGGAAAGCGTAAAACACTAAACAACTCGAAATTATAATTAGGCTTTGTATGAATAAAGTTGGCCCGAAAGCGGATCCGGAAATGTGCAGAAGAAGCATTTTTAGCCGTCGCACACAAATACCATTTAATTTGGTATATAATGTTTCTATTTCTAAATTTTCATATATTTATTATATATTAAACTTGTGCTAATACTTTTTGACACCCCGTTATATTCAGGCGCTCATCACTAACACCAAACAATTTTTTGTCAAAGTAATAGTTCTAGAGATCAGTTAGTCGTAGAATAAAGTCATAAGAAGACTTAATCCTATAGTTATGCTAACTTTCTATGCGATGTTAATGTATTCTAATGTATTCAAATGTAAACACCTTTAAGAGTTGTTTAGATTAATAAAAATAGTTTCTAAGTGAAAGTTAACATAATTTAAAATATCAGAGCTTTTGAAACCCACTTTATAACAGATTCGAACTAAATCTTGAGCTTCAAAAGTTCTATTTCTCTGAGATTTATATACCTGTATGTATTGGAATGTATTTATTAAACTGTTATTTATAGTTAAATAATATAAATTCGGTATTTTCATAAATACATTAATTAAAAGTGAATTAAATCAAAACTACAACATTTCAAAAATTTAGTAAAAGTTACATTTTCTCCACTGAAAAAGTCTTATAGAAACTGAAAAAGAAATCAATGCTTTCATCGAATTATTATAACCACTATTACTGTATATATTTTATTGAGGATATACACGAATATAATTAATGCTAATGTTAAGCAAAGAATAATGATTGCTATTTAAATATAGGAATATTTAACTACATGTATATACATTATTGAATTAAACCTTTCTCGACAAAAGCTTATAATAACTGAACATTTTTGAAGATTTTCAACATTTGTGAAAGATCTCCAGTAATGAAAACTTAAAAATGTTTTTAATTGATGACTTACAGGCTTTCGACTATGATTAGCGTTCAAACTAGCGTTTTGTCGTTTTCCAATCAAATTATGGTTATTATTATGAGAACTACTACTCCCGCAACCCATAAATGCAAAGAGCAGTCAAATGAGCTTTAATACAGTTATTTATAGTCTAATAAAAATCAATGCAAACGCGATTATTAATTATTTATCAAATGTTTATACAGTTCATAAATTTTTGTACTTTGAATCAAACTTTTCATTAATATAAAGCCTTTAATCTATTAGAGAAATGCACTTTTAAGTCAATATACTGAGTGCACAAGTGGTTAGAGATGACGACCCGAACATTGCATTTGTTTTCATAAAATGTTTCTATGGAAATATGGATTTGAAGATCAATATGTTTTCTATTAATTTTAATCTGAGCTCTTTTTAACCTCTAAAAGATTTGTTGACGTATTGGTTGCAAACAATTTGGTTGCAATTATTCTCTATTAATATTTATTAAGAACATTACTAAGTATTTCTCCTATTGTATAATTAAGTCATTTATCAAGTTATGGTTTACTGCTCTTAATATTCTAAACTTAAACCAAATAGTTTTCTAATGGAATTATTTTTTTCAATCTTTGATAAAATTTATTTTTGTTAAATTGCAATTTCTTTCTGTTTGTTTCCTTTTTCTAAATTAAGCGCAAGTCTATTGAGAACAGAGAGAAAAGTTTCAATTCTTTAACTGTTTTTTGTTGAGTTTCATTAAACTTTTTCCCAGAATTAGTATAATATGTTTTTAATAAATAAACAAACAAATAAATGCAGAATAAATGAAATGAGATGCCAATCATTTCTTTCTGAGAATCTATGATAGAATTGATTGAGGGCTGAATTAATGGATTTGTTGTAATTAAAAAAACTGAATTTAATGATTGAACATATTGTAAATTATTAATTGATTGCTAATAATACGACAATAAGAACACTACAGTAAAAATGTCTGATTTAAAGGTAGTTTGTGTTCACTTATACTCCAAGCATAGGTTCACATGAGTTTGTCTACCAGTGGAGAGTTTTATTTTGGCCTAAAGTTACCTGACAGTCATTTTCACTCTCCCTTACGTTTTATAGACTGACATAAGCCGTACTTTCATACCCCGTGTGAAACTATGACCCCAAGTGATTTCTAGACCGCCCCATGGATTTTTGACCTAAATTATTCAGTCAATTAGGATAGGGGGTAACATAATTTACAAATCACACCCCCTGGAGGTTCAAAATTTGAATACCTCGCCCATCTTTGCTGTATTTACATTTTTAATTGTTTTAATCGAATGTTTAAATATTTGGCCAAATATTACATTCAATATATGAGTAAAAATTCTCTAAATTTCTATTGTTTCAAATTTTGTAGTAATAAAGTAAGTTTCAAATTCAAGATTTCGACTTCAACAGAGACTTGTGGTTAATGAGTTGTTCTTAGGCTGAAGTGAATCAAAATTTGAATGTCCCAAAGAATTTAAAACTTTTTAAGAGCAAAGTCATACAAAATGGTAAAACTAGGGAATATAGGACTGAACATTGAGACTTCTTTCTCAATGATTTTGGGACATAACAAAAATAGGGCCATCACTATAATAGGATTCTACAATAATTCTTGAGGCTCTAGTTTTCATATAAATCACTTTTTCAATTGTGAGATTTCAAATCTCATGTATAAATTCTTATTATTCACACACTTTCAAAGCTTAGTCGTGAGCACGAGATTTCGTCTCGTGGAAAATCTCGTCTGCAATACGAGACAAATTATTAGGTGAGATTTGGATGGCTCGAGACTAGAAGTGTTGAAAAAATGAATTATTACAAATACAAGTGATTTTCGGTAAAAACTAATTGATTGAAGTGTTCATCCCAAGGGTCTGTACCGTGAAAATTACTATTTAACTCGCGAACGAGACGAGATCGAGATTTATAAAATCAAAAATTCTCATCACTAGTAAGCTTGAAAGTGTGAAGTATTTATCTTTTCAGATCTTTTTCATCACATCTTTACTTGCATTAAAATGAAATGCATTGCAAAATAGAAAAAGACATAACTTGAAAGACATAAAAGACTTGTTAATAAGTTAGTTCGTTATAATACGAGTTCTAAATATAGACAATTATTGACTTAATCGCTATAATTTATTTTCATCAAATGCTTTTTTAATCAATTGATCTAATTATTGATTTTCATTTGATTCAAAAGAATAATTTCTATTACAGAATATACGAATTTCTTCAATTTTATGACCATAAGAACGTGTTTGGCCTCAGTTTGATGATCGAAGTTCTCAAGTTATGGAAATGAACGTCAAATTAAGTTTATTTAAGGGAAAGTTGAGCTCTAAAGAAAAAACTATTGACAATTCACTGAAGAAGTATTTCTAAATTGTAAAGACTTCAGAGCTATACTACAGGTTAGTCGACAACTAATCGAACAATTCCTACAAAAGCATAACAAAGTAGTGATCAATGACCACAATAATGCCGGAATCAATCTTTTAATGTTGGCTCTGTTTGGGCTCATTTATTGATTGGAATTTTTAACAAACGAAGAAGTTATTGGACTTTCAGACATATTATCGACACATTATTTAGATTTTTATAATTAAATTTATTAAACTTTAAGATAATTTTATATTTTATTTTTGTATTAATTGCATTTGTAATCATATATTCAAACTAATGATGTCCATAGGCTAGAAAAGCTCAAAGCCTAAGCCCGAGCCTAGACTCGAACCCAGAGCCTGAGCCTGGGTTTAAAACCTAGAGCCTGAGCCTGAGATTCTAAAATGCTCTCGAGCTGAGCCTATGGACAACAATAATTCAAAAATTTTTAACAGTGGAGTCAAACCTTATTATTATTACAGTAATTATTACAGTTGGATAATATTCAACTGTATTCATCCCACTTCCATCCCATTTAATTCTATTCCCATCCCATCCTATACTTAACTGTTAGGAAATCAAAGATATTTTAATATTTTGTGAACTTTTGTAGCATTTCATGTCTGTTATTAATAAAATATTTGATTTATTATTTCTAATAAATTTAATTCACTATTTAGTAAATATTTATAAATTATAATACAGATAGAAATCGAAATATAAATGGTTTTAATAAAACAGTTGAATATATTATATCACGTATTTTGTGAACTGTTCAGTTGAACCCTATATTATGGTTAATAATGTTTGTGCACTAATTACGTAATATAAAAATGTACTTTTTTGTGACCCCACTCACCCCATGAAAGCATTTTGAACATAAAGTCAAATGGAGATTATGTTTCGCACTGAATCCCTTTGACCTTTTGCGTGACATAATTGAGTGTTAAATATCTTACATTTGATGAAAACAGATAATAAGTGTAAAGAGTTTATAAAAATCGACTAATATATGAAAACTAATAATCAATTAATAATTAAAAAAATCGTAAACATAAATAAATATAAACAATTAATGAATCGATAGAATTGATAGAATCGATATAATGGTCAAAATTGATGGTCAACCACATCAACAAACGGGTCGACTGGAAATGAAATTAATGGAAAGCGTTTTAACCACTTTTCACGTCGCGAAAGTGTTCAGAGAAAACACGGATAAAATCAATTCGATAGACTTCAGCGCAAACGGCGATACTCTCATCACCTCTTCAGATGACGACTCGATCGTCATCTACGACTGCGAGAAAGGGACACAAAAGCGAACCCTCAACAGCAAGAAATATGGCGTCGATTTGATTCACTACACACACGCGGCCAACACAGCCATTCACTCGAGCAATAAAGTGGACGACACGATCAGATACCTGTCACTGCACGACAACAAATACATTCGTTACTTTCCCGGCCACACCAAGAAAGTGGTGACGTTGTGTATGTCTCCGGTCGACGACACGTTTTTGAGCGGATCTCTGGATAAGACGATCAGACTTTGGGACTTACGGTCTCCTAATTGTCAGGGATTAATGCATTTGTTGGGCAGACCGGTCGCTAACTTCGATCCGGAGGGACTCATATTCGCGGTGGGAATCAATAGCGAGTCGGTAAAGCTGTACGACCTCAGGAGCTTCGATAAGGGACCGTTCAATACGTTCAAACTCCCGCAGGACAAGGACTGCGACTGGACCGGACTCAAGTTTTCTCCCGACGGGAAAATCATTATGATTTACACCAACGGAAACATTATTCACACCATCGACGCTTTTCAAGGAACACCTCTTCAGACTCTTATGGGTCACCTCAACAACAAAGGTCTTCCTCTCGAGGCCTCCTTCTCTCCCGACTCGCAATTTATTTTCAGCGGTTCCACAGACGGACGAATACACTGTTGGAATGCAATCACTGGTAATAAAGTCGCGATTTTTCAGGCGGAACACCAGTCGCCCGTTCAATGCGTTCAATTCAACCCCAAGTATATGATGTTGGCCTCAGCCTGTAGTACAATGTCCTTCTGGATTCCCGCCACTCCTGACGAATGAACACCAACTTCATTTTCATCTTCATTAATGATCTTTACTTTAAATATCTCGACATTTATTTAAATATTTATTAAATACCTGTTTATGTGAATAACAATTGGAACTCACTTTTCACTATTTATAAGCTTTATATACAGTTACTGTACTATTAGGTCAATGATCACTCAAATCCAATTCATGAGTCAACACAACCTATTACTTGTGGAATCGTCTGTAATGTTAAAACATTTTAAAAACGTTTTATGTTATTTCTCAATAAATTCGTTCATTAGTTTGTAATCATTAATATTTCTTTTAATTGTAAGTTATATTAAAATATTTTTTTTTATAAAAATTTGTTAATTGAACTTAAATAGTATATAATTATTAATTACGGTAACTGTGATTGATGTTCAGGCTCGAGCGTCTGACCCACAGAGAAGTTTACAAATTCTAAATCATTAGTTTTTAAAATTGAACTCAAATTTTTAGTAAAATTACTTTAAAGTTCACACCTTTAATAACCTTTAATAACCTTAATAACAATTAGGATTTAATGTTTTAGTAATCGTCTAAATATTTAAAATTAGTTATAAAGCGATGAACGACCAGTTGGGAGACAATCCATCAGTTGATAAGCAGTCAAAATCATCGATTTGTTGCCAATTATTTATACTGTGATCCAAATCAGCGATTTTGAAATCTTCTAATATATTATCGTAAGACCAACTGTAAGGCGCGAACCGAAGTCGTTTCGATTCTTCAATTATTGCACGACTGGTTACGTGCAAATAAATATCACAATCAGAAGATGTGTGAACTCTGAGCTGTTGACACGCGATGTTAAATACACAGTTGTGAGAGTTGGCTATGAATATAGAGGTTGTTATTGGACCACAAAATACTTTGCAATTCAACAAATTATTTATATGAAGCGTATTCGGAGCGCCATATATTTCAATTATACAGTTCTCCAATGTATTCAACTCTAAATCCTTCGCATAAGTGTCTTCAGCCAACATTTTTAACGGTGTTTCTGAGTTACTCACGTTTTTGAAACCAACCAATGGAATGGATTCTGCATTAAATGATTTACAAGACTTAGAATTAGGTGACTCTGAATCTGTCACATCATTCGAATCACATTTCGATTTAAGAGAGACATCAGTGGTAGGCTTCGTAACAACACTTTTGAAAGAAAATTTTGATTTAGGAATCAGTGAATCCTTTTTGATATCTATTTTAGTTCGAAGTGAACTAAGAATAAGTTGCGCTGATTTGAGATTATATTTTGCCAAATATAGAGTCGAATCGTTTATATACTTATTGAGTTTTTCGTATTCATCGTTTATCTCTTGTATGTCTTCTTGTAATTTAGATTTATTTACATTACTGTCAAATAATTGCAGTTTTGATTCGATGTTTACTTTCAAGTCATTGATTGCTTTCATAATGAAATCACTGTTTTCACAATCAATTTCATTAAATTCTTTCTCTTTTTTCTTTAGTTTATTAACTGTTTGTCTCATTTCTTCGCGTTTCAGAAATCTTTCGCTCATTTTTCAATTTATTATACTTTATATAAAGTTATGAATTAATTCTAATTAAGACTTATTTAAAAAACTAATGAATTAATCAATTTGTTTGATCGCTATTTGTGTCCACACTTTTATTAGACTCAATATTGATGTTCCACTTCTTATAATCGATTTCCCGATAATATCCGTGTCCAACAAATTCCATGAAGTTATAGAACGCTATAATTTATGATAAATTAAAATTAATTAATATATAAATGAAAACAGAAACTAATTTGAACCAAACCTTCGAGAATAGAGTCGCAGTGTTTGTGACAAACGTATCGAAAATCTAAGAAAACATACAATTTATTAATGTTATTAACATTTAAATTAACATAAAAATAGTTTTTTGTAACTCAGATCAGATCAGATCTTATACGAGGAGAGCATTAAATGATATAATATTAAAGATATGAATAAATATTAGAAATAGAAAAAAGTGAGACTTTGGTCGCGACAGAGCTTCCGATAGAACCAAAACGAACCAAAAAAGAGAGTTATTTCAAAATATATAAACCCTTTTATTATATGTCGTAGTTTTACGGGTCCTTTCTTCGCCTCTTTTCTCAACATTTGTTTTACACGCAAATTATAATTTATTATTAAAAAACTATTTGTCTTCTCTTTTATTAGTTCTTTAAAACTAATTCAAAAATCAAATTATTTATTAAAAGATCAAAACATTTATGAAAACATGTGATAAACCGTTGAGATCTCTAACGATAAGCACATGTTTGCAATGCTGTGTCGGCACTGACTCTGTGTTTCCATTCATTTAAATAATAGTAAAAATAATTTTAATCAATATTTTTAATTAAATAAATCACAAAAATGTTTGCGTTAAACAAATCAATTTCTAAACTCAAATCACTTTCAAACTCAAAGAAGAATAAAGTGAGCGAAGACTCGAATGAGAAGCAAAACAAAAACGTTTCAAAACGTAAACCAAAAAAAGTGAAGAAATCAAATGTAAGTTAAGTTTAATTGAATTGAATTTATAATAACTATTGATATAAACTATTAATAGAATGAAAGCAAAGAAAGCAATGAATTAATACCAGGCGTTGTAATGGTTGGTAATATTCCGCACGGATTTTATGAAAAAGAAATGTTTCAATACTTCTCACAATTCGGTCGAGTCTTGCGGTTAAGGATTTCTAGAAATAGAAAAGTATATAAACATAACAATTAATACTTTATTATATACTTTATTATTAATATTTTGTGTTTCACTCAATTGTCAGACAGGAAAGAGTCGTAAATACGGTTACATAGAGTTTGAGTGCGAAGAAGTGGCGAAAATAGTGGCGAACACTATGAATAACTATCTTATGTTTGACCACATTCTCAAATGTATTGCTTTTCTATGAAATGTTTTATATTAACTAAAAGTTGATTTAATTTGATTTAAAGGTGAATTTATCGCTAAAGACAAAGTGGGTTCAAAGCTGTTCCGTCACTGGAACAGAGAGTTCGTGAGCACAACAAATATTCACAAATCATTGCATAACAAGAAAAAGACTTTTGAGCGAGAAATCAAATTAATGAAAAAACGTCTTAAAAAAGTCCATCAAATGGAGAAAAGTTTATCAGAAAAAGGCATTCAATTCAAGTGTGAAATATATAATTTGCCGAAGACTACAAAACAGAAGGAATTAATGATTGTTTATTCGAGTGATGAAGACATTGAATTCAAAACTCCTCCCAATGCTGTTCGTATCGCGAAATCAAAGCGACCAAAAGTGGACAAAGTTTTAGTAAAGAAAAAGTTGAAAACAAAAGGAATCAAATCTGTAAGAAGTGTCAGATTTCCAAAGTTGCAAAAGTTTTCAATACTTCGGGCGGCGAATAAAAGAAAGAATCTTTAATACCTGTATTATAACAATTAATTTGACTTCAAATGTATGGCAAATCATATAATCGTTAATCATAAGGAATTGTTATTTAAAACGAATGACAAATGAAAATATTTGTTAGCAATTAATGATTCAATTAAAACATATGGACTTTTACAACAAATGCTTGATTTTCAATAATCTTTTAAATAAGACTAGTTTTAAAAAATTTCAAATGCTATCGACTCGAAGCAGCTTTTCTTTCTCTGAGCCATATCTCGATATCTTGATAATGATTTTGCATCCATTGGACATTAGCTTTGGTCTGTTCTATCGATTGTTGGAATGATCTCTGAGCTGTTCCCACATTTTCCTTAACCTCGTTATAAAATTCTTGAAGCTGTAAATCGGATGAAAATTTTTATTGGAGATAATAATTAACATTAGATTTGATAAAATGTGATCTGAGTGTCTCTTATACCACACGCATTCATCCATTTTTACAGGAATTGACACTTAATTTGAATTGTGAAACAAACTAGTTTTGCATCTTTAGCAGCGCATACTTTACCTAAAATGTAAATTAGGGCCTAACACGTGTTGGTTTTACTCAATAAAATATTAAACAAATTCCTAATGTCTCTAATTTACAATTCGATTATTGGATAGTAATTGAAATGCTATTCTATATATATATGTTTGTATATGTGATATATATCTGTACACAACAATCGGACCCCATTTTGGCAAAGTATGGTTCTTGTATTTTGCAGGTATTTTATATGCTAGGATTGAGTGCAAAGTTTTTTATGCCATTGTGTACTAATAAAATTTAGTAATCATGTCGTTTGAGACATAACAATAAGACAAAGTTATTCAACAATTATTTAAACTTTTAGGGATTTTACTAATTAAGGTTTAACCTCACGTTTAATTATTACCCAAAATTTAGTGCACTATCTATACTGTATTATAGAGTTATAACCAGTGTTCCTCAGGCTCGGCGGCTCAGCTCGAGGCTCGGGCTCATGTTTTAGCTCAGGCTCACTTTAAGCTCACCTCTGAGCCTGAAAACTATATATGCATGAAAAGAATAAATGTTTTCAAAGTTAATTTTTCATAAATATTATTATATGAAACGTAGTATACTCTAAAATTGTTTATTTAGGCATTAAATGTGTTTTAAACATATGTTAATATATTTTAAATAGTGTTGCCAGACCTCCAGTTTTGGACTGGAGTCTCCAGTTTTGAAGGTATATTCTCCAATCTCCAGTACACTGTCAAAACTGGAGATGATTTCTCCAGTTTTCTAGCTTTATGAGAAATCTTACTTTAACTTTCCAAGAATTAAACAATAATAAAACATTTTGTTCGAAAATTTAAATCAAGTATTAATGGAAAGATTAAAAACAGGTGCAGATATAAAAAAAATATAGCTTAAAGATTGATTTATGCAGTTTTCCAAAAATTTAGTGTGCTCTTATATCTTGTTATACCAAGACTAGGGTGTAAATAGGGTTTACACCCCCTATTGATTATTGGGAATTTGGAAAAGAAAAATTGTCCTCTATTTCATTTTTTGGCCAAAAATAGTAAATATATACTTTGGTCCCCCCTTTGATATTTAGGTTACTCCAGTTTTCAGGTAAATGACATCCGGCAACACTAATTTTAAACCATAAATATGGCATAGCATTTAAATTTTGAACAATAAAATTTTATCATTTGAATAACTTTAATACAAGATCAGGCTCAAGGGTGTAGCTCAGAGGCTCAGTTTCTTGTGATTTTGTCAGGCTCAGGCTCGCCACCGAACCTGAAAAGCTCGAGCCTTGAGGAACACTGGTTATAACAATGTCTCACTACTTTACACAAATTTTGCAAAAAATTTCTTAAAAGGTGGGTCAGGACAAAAAAGAGTTTTTAAATCATTTTTAAATATTTAGATGTGTTAAGGGTTTAAACGTATAAAACCAAAATAGTTACCATTTAGCTATTATTAACTATCTCTATTAGACATGTCCAAAGGCTCCATAACCAGCGGCCCGACATTTTCTGGAGCATTGTCCAACCCGCCCGAACCCGGAAAAACCCGAAATTTTAGGTCCAACCCGGCCCGACTACTTAAGTAACATCTCTAATCTCTATCTAACTCTATCTACTAGTATAACAGCTTAACAATCACTCTTACATTAATTAATTTTACCGAATTTCAATCAATTTTTAAAATTAAAAGCAAATAAGATACGTTTGAATACCTGTTTTAATTCAAATCCAGTATTCAATGATGAAGTGACAGATTTAACTAAGTTTCCAAACGAAAAAAATGATTTTCCATAGCTATTAAATATAAGATTTTAAAAGTATAAAATAGTTTCGATAAACATGAATATAGTGCTCACTATTTGACAATGAGATCCCATTTATCGCGCAAAAAGTTATGCGCAATATCTCTGCCATAATTATTAGCGGCAACAGATCTGAATACATAACTTCCGTCCTGTTTTCTTATTCCACTGGAACTGTTGAAAGCTCTAGATATATACCTGGAGAGAAGCCACGGCTCTCTACTGCACGCTAATGCTCGTAAAAGTTTATCTTTTTCCGATGCAACCGAAGCCTTTACGTAATGATCCCACAGAAAATCCCAGTCTTTCTCTAAGCCATATTCAATGCCAGCGCAATAAACA
>JAUJYT010001362.1:0-11857 GCA_033996565.1 Nanhermannia nana
TCCAGCTAATCTGCAGCCCTGTTAAAAGTACTAAAGTACCCTAAGTTGGGCCGCTTAGTCTATGCTAGCCTTGAAAACTTTTTTGGCATACAGTTAGACTCGAACCCACAGCCTCTCAGTGAACTGTGTGAACTTTTGACTCAATAACGAGCCACTGCCTAGACCACTAAGCCAACCAGCCAGCATGGTCGCAAACGATAGCAGTTCTTTGCTTTTTTTTCATATAACAACTTAATGAGTAATATTCATGTTTGAGTCCATTTGTCTTACATTGTATCCACTGCGCACCGGCACTTTGTGCCGAACATAAAACTTCTGTTCATATCCCGTAGAATTATTATTTTATTAAAATTAAAAAAATTATGTTTAAGTTAAATTGAATGCAGTCAATAAACAAAAGCACTTTCCGTTTAAGTGTTATAAAGAGCATATGCTTAGCAGATGCATAGAAGATAACACATTGAAACCATAGCATTAGCAATAGCTATATAGCATTTTGAAAGTGCGACATCCCTTCAGAGAGACTGACAAAGCTTCTTTAGTATAGTATAGATTAGCGATGTCCAAATAGCGTGTTATTTAGATCCAAGGGTTCAGGGGGGACAAAAAAACACAAAATATACATTAATGTGAGTTTGAAGAAATGGGCTTATATTGTGAACCGGTAGGAATGGCTCAAATTTTTTTATATATTTTAATTTATTTTGATGAGTTCTGTCGATTTGACACACAAGTTCATTTTTATAGTGTCGGGCACCTTTATCCCCCCTAAACCCTTAAGTGGTGCTAACACGCTATTTGGACATCGCTGAGTTAAATAATGACCAAAATTAGTTTTATTATATCTGTTCTAACCTTATTATATAATAGAAATAATTTCAACATGTTTTTCAACATCTTTCACTCGAACTTTTATGAGCGTAACAAATGAGCATAAAAAACAAAAAAATTCTTTAAATAAATAAAAGATATGAACCTATTTTGAAAATTTTAAACTTGTAGTTCAATATAAGAAAACAGTTATCTCAAAAGTAGTGTTGCATTTGGATCTATTAAACTTGATCTGAGAGATACTATAAAACTTTGAAATGAGTTTGAATTTCTACATGAGTTTCCAAAAAAATTGTTTACTTCGTGTAAATCTCGAACATACCTGTATTTAATCAGATTTTATGGCTAGTATTCAGTCATAAGGTAATCAGATTGTGTTCAAACAGATTTTAATGAAAGAGTTTAATTATGCCACAGCTTAGAGTTAATGTTAGTGTTAGCTAAAGATGATTAATAATATCTGATGTCTTGTAATTCAGGTTCACAACAGGAAAATTGACGTGAATAGAGACCTGAGAGAGACTATTAATACATTTTCTTTGGTTTGAATATCAGGGGAAAAACTTTCTTAAGCCGATCAATCACTTGATAAAACTATTTGAATCATAAATCACGAGAAGAACTGCGTGTCAGAAATAATTGTGTATAACAAAAGACTAATTTGTTCAGTTGTTTGAGTGCATGAGAGTTGGCACCAAAAATGAATTCATGGCATTGTACTGAATAAAAGGTTAAACTACTAATTAGGCTTAGGTTTGGCTTTAGTTTGTTTAATGAAAGACTCATTTAAATGAAAATTACGATTTGTTTCAATTAATGAGGCGAAGTATTGCACAAATGTTGCCAATCACGCTCTCTAATAATATTACATTTGTTGTAATTTGTTATAAAGTCATTTTTTGCATTAAGCATTTGTGTGCGGTTCAAATCCTAACAGATACCGCTTAAACTCAGCATAACATAAATAAAAGCCATACAAACCAATCTCTAATCTGATGTATATGTCAAAAACAATTCCTGACCGGACAAATATCATTTTCTGTCATTTCCACCTAAAATACATATAAATGCTTAGTTTTTTGATTGGGAGGTTGTGGTAAAGTCTGGTGAAGTCAAATTCCTACTAAAGCTATATCAATATAAATCTATACTAAGCTTTTCTAAAGTGTGATTTACAGCAATGCTTAAAGTTTTTTTATATAAACTTTTAGTACTTAGAAAACTGAATTGCTTTGTTATATTTTTATTATCAAGATTTAGTCAATTGTTATCGCGAGCTTTTGTTAATTCAGTAGTTATAAAGTCTACTATTCATTTGTCAATCACTAAAGCCCTGAAGAATAGTATGGATTACTTGAAACTTTAGGCTCTGAACACTCAAACTTTTATTCATTTAATTTATAAATTTATTTTTTACTGAATAAACCAGTTTTAAAACAAGTTATAAATTACTACAAACTTGACTAATATGATAATGCTTTTAAATTTCACTCTTTTAGAAATTAATTTTAACGCTTCTTAAGTAAAACTTTTTCTTAAATTAATTATTAAACTGATATTCATTATTAGTTTGCAAGAAATTGCTTAATGAGCTCTTTTCTTCAGCGCGCAAAACTGTGGTTAAAAACTTGTTTCATAAAGTTATATGAAATAGTTTACAAACTTCTAATCAGAGATTGTTTTTGAGCCAATTATATTTATAATTAATTTTAAGTAGTTTTCAAGTTATAGTTTTAAACATTAGTAGTAATAATTGAATTTCTATTAATCAAATATATGTTTTAGACTCAGTCTTAAGATTATATGACATTTAAAAGTAAATTAAGACATTAGCTTATAGTTTAACAAACTTTCGCGAATAAATAATAGCAATAATTTATGTTCTTATGTTTCCGATTCTGTTAAACTTGTGTTAAAACAAAAACTTTATAGCTTATAGCTTTCCTATAACTTAAAAGTTCATTGAATAGCACTGTTTCGAAAGTTAACTTTGTATTAAACAAAACCTCAATATTCATGAATTAAAGATGAGTCATATGTCTTAACTGTCTTATTATTTAAAAAAAAGAGTGACTGAAATGCATGTTAATGTCAATAAACTATAAGTGAAAATTTTGAGATCAAGTTTAGAGCACTTCATAATACCGGTAATTATTGCTTAATAAGCATTTGTTAGGTATCAAAGACATTCTGCTTTTCATTTTCATACATACTATACGTTTGAAAAGTGAATGCAATGCTAATTAGGCGTTTGGCAACTTGCTTAAGAAGTTTATTGTAAAAAATGTATTTTTTTTATAGTAAAATTGTAATGAATAGTAATTCAGTAGTAAATACAAAAATAGTGATTCACTGTTTGCTTTTGAATCAGAGAGAGTAATACAGTATTTCCTGAAAGTCTTTTTTTAACTCAAGTCATAAGCGAGAGAAGTGCTGCAGAAAAGAAAATTAGAAAATAAATTACACAAAAAATATTTATTTTTAAACACATATAACAAAAGTATCCAATTTTGCTGCTTTATTGAATTTAGTAAAGAAAACATTATTACGAATGGGTTTAAAAGAGCGTTATTTATGGAAGACCGAGAGTCAATGCCAGACCGGAAACTGGTTTTGTGATCGCATCGCTCAGAGTGAGCAGTCCTTCATCTCTATCTTCTTCTCTATGTTTTTGCACTTTTACATACCCTCTATATATACATATGTGTCTGCATTACAGATAGTGTTGAAAATAAAGCGCTCAAAGCTTTCGATACATTTAAATTCATTATTATTTTTATCTTCGCTTTGAAATAATGCTTTCGTGTATTAAATATGTGGTTGTCTTTTATAATTTCCTATTTTGGGTAAGTCTGCGCCCATGGGCTCACCTTTTTTTGTCTATTTATATATAATATAAATCAATACTAAAATATAACTGTATTTTATCATAAAATATTATACACTATTATACACTCAATGAATACGAGTCCGTGTATTTGTTTTGAGACCTATTACTCATTCTATGCCTAACTCGAGGAACTCATCTCTTTCTAATACTCTATAAGTTTATAGTTTTTTGTGTGACTTATGTGAAAAAAAAATCATTTATAGATTTGTATGACAGCCAAATAGCTATTACTGATGGCTCTCATGGCTCTCAACGGCTATTAATGCTTCGACTATTTAACTAAATATTTTGTGTCAAAATATATAGCGATTTAAGCTATGAGTCGATTGTATGCTAAGCTTTGAGTAATAGCACTCTTTATTGGAGAATAACTTCAATTTTCCCACATATTCATGAACTGAGTCCTGTAATAAACACCAAATATTCTGTGAGTCAGCTCTGCATAACTCCATTCAAACTCAATGAATAAGAATATTAAGGAATCCTACACTTAGTAACTGATTCTTAAGCGATGCAAAAAATAATCTGTTTTTGCCTTTTATTTAATTAAACTCGAGATTAAATTAATGACAAATTATTTGAGTCTAATAACTAATGCACTCTAACTTTTAATCACTTTAACACTAATTAGTGAGAACTCAAATCATAAATTGTTACATTTTTCTTATAAAAAAAAAATAAAAATATTTAAGTACTTGATATGAAAATTTAGAAAACTATGTGTTGAATGTGTTGTAAGATATCATTTCCATTACCAGTTTTTCGAGAAGAATATGTATTTAAGGGTTGGCCCTAAGCATCAAATACTAGTATTCAAATTTGAGCCCAAAAGATATTAAAGCGAGTATTATAAGGGAAATAGAGCTCTACTTCTAGTCCTTCTAGTTATACAAAAGTTTATTAAACCAGAACCCGATCCAAGATCTAAAAATTGGTCTCAATATAGAAATATGTAAAAGACGTTTCTCTTCTCTTCTCACACAAAAAATAAGATTATATAAAATAGAGTTAAGAAACAAATAGTCATTAATGATTGAGACAGAGGTGGTTCTAATACTTACTCTAATAACTAATTAAACTTCTTTTGCACTATATTTGTTTCGCTCTAAGAACTAGTAAAATAAAGTTTTAAACCCACGTATACTGCTTGCTTCAGGTATCGCTTAATGAAAATTAATATCTTTCTCCTCTTAACTTTCATAAAATTGGCTCTTCTTTGAAGCGAGTATTGGCTTCGTTTGGGTGTAACTCGTCATACAGTTAAACTTCTAAATATTTTTAAACTAAATTACTTTTCAATGAGAAACTAAGTCAACATAAATAGCGTTCAAATCAATGAATCGCATACTTTTCTGCTATCAATTTATAGCTTATAATAATATTAGAGTTCATTCAAATTGGTTTTAATAACTTATAAACTATTATTTAATATGTGTTAACATTCAATTGAAATGATTATATAAAGAAAAATATGTGAAATATTTCTATATTTGGCTCGATTTACAAAAACAAACCCGAATTGAAAAAGTGATGAAATCATATAAAACCCATTAATCAAAGACGTGATCAAAACTTTAAGATAAAGTTGAAGCGAAAGAAAAGACTAGCATAGAGTCAATTCTCTTAAAACAAACAGTTTAGCAATGGTTTAGCTATGGTTTCGCTTACATTCCCGCAAAATGTTTTGGTGCAAACATTATTTCCCTATTTATTTGACTAATAACTCACCAGTAATTGTAAATAATAACGAATTACAATATAAGAGGCCAACAGATTGATTGAGAAATTATCATCTGTTGACAATTTAAACAGTAGTTTGACTGTACAGCTGCGCACATCACTTCTTCATCAAAACCATAGAGTAGTCAGTGGCGTATTGTATGCGCTTTTATTTAAATTTTGTAACTCAAACAACTCACACAATAATTGATTAATGAATTAAACAAATTAGAGTTACTTCATATGACAATTGAGAAATTGATAGCTATAACAATACAATAATGGATACGTCACTGTTAGTCAATGATAGCAAACACACCCCAACTGCATGTTTATTATACTGTATATTATGAATTGGGAATCGTCTCTGACAAACATGGCTTGAAGTTCAAGCCAATACACACGCTGTTTATTTCGAAAAATGATTAATTTTTTCTACTTTTAATAATGGCTTAAACAAAAACACAGCTCATGTAAATATTTATAAAAACAAATTACTTATTCATCTATTTTTTTCACCTAAACTACATTTGCAATACATAGCGAAACAAAAGTTTTTGGTCCACATTTTTGTCTCAATCTATTCATATATAAAAACAAATATGGGCTTCAGTTTAATTGATTTTGTGGGCCATCAATACAAGAAGGCGCGACTCAATGAGACCCTATCTATTTGCATAATTGAATTGGTTTTTCACTCTGTAAGCCTTTTAATAACTGACTCACTATTACCTCTATTACTGATTACGGTTTAGAGATCTTTCTCTGTATATTATGTGTATTTTGTTTTTAATAACCTAATAATCAATCGTAGGCTTCACAGCATTAATGAGATAATAAGAAATTTATGTTAATTTAATGTTAATGTTTTGTATCCTCTTTTACTCAAATTAGTTATTGGGAGTCGTAATCCTTGGCCTTTCAGCATATCTCTGGTGGGATTCACAGAATTATCTTGACTTGAATGAAGTCGGACAGTATTACGTGACGCCATTCATTGTGCTTTTAATTCTTGGCGGTGTTATGACTATTGTTGGTTTTCTTGGATGTTGTGGTGCTGTCAGAGAATCGTCTTGTCTTTTGGGAACTGTAAGTCATTTTCAGTTCGTGAGCATTTTTTGACTGACTGTCAAACTATTCTATTGAGAAAAATAACAAAATCTGTCCGAAAATTCAAAATATTTGTCAAGTTATGAAATTTCGTTTCTTATTAATCTATTTTTCAAAACGCAGTTTCCGGTTGAGTAACTTTGATATTGTTTATGATATAAAAACTTTTTCATATTTATTATACAGTTATAGAGTTTTTTTTATTGTTTTTATAGCTTAACGAATAGCTATAAAACATTCCTGAGTTTGTTTAGATTAACAAAAATTAATGTTTTGCTTAAATCGTAATTTTAAAAATTCTAAATTTAAACTCAATTCAAATTAAAGCGAAAGTCGTTTTGTAATCACGAGACAGCTTTCGGTTTAATAATCATATCTTGAATAGGAATTTAAAATCACGCGATTCTAGTTATTTAGTCCACTGATGAGTGTCTGTATACCTTAATTCAAAAGTGACCTAACATTGCATTGTAAAGCTGTTCTGGAGTGAGCGTAAAAACGATGCATTTCTCCCATTGTAATGCAATTTCTAAATGATTGGTCATGTGTTAACTCATTTAAAATAACCACTTTATGGCTCAATGTTAAGTAGTTTTTGCTCCATCACTACTGCTATATACAAAAAAATGTTCTTCAGCTTTAGGTTTAAATTATTATTATTCGGAATAAACCAAAGACTTTCCTTTGATGGCAACGCTTTGAAGACTTAATTAGATTATGATTCAAAAACTTTTGCTTTAATCTATTAAAGCAATAAACAATTTTTCTGAAACTACTATCAGTTTCTGTTTATAGGACTTTGAGATTAAATTTAATTAATAATCAATTTTAAAGCCAGACTTTTATATTATTTTTGTCATACATTGAACTTGAATTTAAGGTTTGATTATATAAACGAATCGAACAGATTTTCGATCAAATTCTATTGCAAACACATTTTTTGATGAAGTAATTAATGCGCGATAAGTATTATCTTATTTTACGGATGGTTAATGTTCTGCTGGTCTTGTATTTTGATAGAACTTTGACCCAAACTTCCAAATGCTTGCCATTAATTGTGTGTTTGTGTTTACAACAGTGCTATCATAGCAACTAATTTATAATACATTCATATTCAAAACTAATTACTCTTTTATGAGCGAAATTACATTAAAATATTCAAAAAATTATAATTACATACATTTTGATACCTGTACTTAACTTTAATACAGAGCTCATGTTTTACGGACTCAAAAAAGAAAACATTTAAAGATAACATTTCTGTTTAATTTATTTCTCGGCACGGATTAGAGTAAATGTTTTTATTATGTAATGTATTCTTTAATTGAAGTTATTTTAAAAGATTAGTTAAAGTCTGACCACAACCGAGATTAAGGTCAACTCATGTTAAAACCTTTATCGAAGCTTAGAATCAAAACATTTTGAGTGATGGATTAGTTTACAAGAGTAGTAAAAACATATTTATCAAAGCATAGCATCACAGAGAATATCTTCTGAATAGAGTTGATTCTCTGCGATAACCCAACAATTCCAAAAGTTTATGAACTCTTCAGACTCGAGACGTACAATGATAAGAATAATAAAAGAAAATTTTATTGTTATTATAGCTCGCACTGGAGTTATAATATGTATGATAACAATAAATAGCTTTTTACTGCGCAAAGAGTGATATAATGAAGTTTTCATATAAAAAATTCTCATAAATTTTTTAGTTTATTCAAAAATATATCAAATTTTATTCAATGAATGTTTTTTTTGTAATTTTACTGATTTTGAAAATAAATATTTTTGATTATATAAGAAAAGTTTTTAATCGACACAAAAGTACAATAGACTCGGAATAAGAATAAAAATGGTTTTACTGGTTTTGCAATAAGAAATCCTTTTCTCAGTTTTTAACACTGAGCCGAGACATCTGTCAAACCAAAAGTTCAATATTTGAGTTCAATCTGTGTTTAAAGTAGAGTTTATCAATAATAAAGTTTATGGCTTCAAATTATGATTGAATTAAATTTTAAAAACTTTTCTTTTAAATTAAAGGCTAATTTGTCAAGATTTTCACCACTTTACAGTTTTATTGGGTTTATTTATACAGAACAAAATGTGCACTAATTCTTAAAAGTATGCCATTTAACACTATTTTAGAGCAGAGATAGCCTTTAGATATACATTGTTTGATAAACTGATTGATCGATTTGTTATACAATCATCTTCTCTGATATTCAGTCATTCTGTGCTGTTTTGATGTTTATATAAAAACTCAAAATTCATTTTTCACTTATGAGTGCGTTATTTGATTCTCTATGCTATGATATAATTTAGTGCTCAGTTGAGTTCAATATAATATTTAGAAACCTCTTGAAAAACCCTTAAGAAATGATTGAAAAGATTTTGGTTATTGTCAATAGAAATAATTTCTCGGCAGATTCACGCCTCTAATGCAGTGCACAATAATGTTGAACAGGTCTATCATTTAATCATTCAATTTACATCACATCTCAAGTTCTTAAGAAATTGAAACTCCAGAATGTGCTGACAAATGATGTGAAATAAAGATATACTCTGTTTCACGTCTATTAATTGGATATAATTATTCAAAGTTACTCATCATCCAGATCTTGATCCGTGAACTGACAGACTATATAATCAATAAAATGATATATCAAATAACCAAACCTGTGATGATATAAAGCCTTTTTAACTATAATCAAAGGCGTTGTTGAGCCACACCTTTAAGTTTAAAACCCAAAAATTCGCCAAAATATTCACTTGTATCGGAACTGATTTATGTATACTTTTAAAAGAAGTAATTCATTTGACAGAAGTTTTTATATTTATACATTTTATTTCTTTTTTGTTATTACCAGTATTTTCTGTTTTGCGTAACGATGTGTGTCGCGTGCGGTGCTTCTCTATTTTGGGCCATTCAGAACGAGGATATGGTAAGCTCTTTTGCGAAATAAATTTCCAGAGATATCATATGTTTAAATCGAGACAAAACTTGTTATTCTTTAGCACTGTAACAGTTTCGGTCTAACAAAACAATATTTCATTTTAGTTTTAAGCGCTCAATGCATTCTACTCTATGAATAGTATCGCTAATGTATATCTGGAACCAGTGCTCACATTTTTAAAAATCAAATTGAGTTTAACTCAATAATTAGTTAAATATAAGTGATGTCAGGCTTAGGTTTAGATATTTAGTCAGTAAAGCTAATCTCAATTGAAATTAATCAAACTTTTAGTGCTTAGCTTAGAATAAACACTAAGAGTTTGATTTATTTCATATGACTTTCTGTTTACTAATTGGAAAAAGGTTTAAATCCTTGTTAAATAGTATGGTTTTGAATTAAGATTTCAAAAGACTAACAGCACTTAATATAAATCTCACCACTTCTGTATTCAACGAAAAGCCGTAGAAAAGCCTCATTTGATAATTTTTTTAAGAAAATATACTTCACTTGAGCCAAAAGTTTATTTTTCTCATCAAAGAAAATACTTGAGAACAGATTTAGGGAATAAACTTCACTTAGCATTATATATGAAAAAATATCTTATTGCTTATCATTTTTGTATGATTTTTAGCTTTAATGACTTCAAAAGCTTTAATATGTTGCGAAGCATTTGATTATTTCTCATGAGATTAGACTTATGTGAGAGCTAACAATTGTAAATTCACACACAGTATTGCAAACATGTATTTAGGTTTTTCATGACTTCTATTAATTGTCCCAAAGAAAGGCGTTTTCTTACTTTTGTTGATTGAATAATAAAAAATTCAAAACAAGACAAATTAGTGGCAATTCTAATGTCAAACCCAAGGTTAGGGACCAAAGAATATTCGATAGCAGTGCTAATAAGACTTTTGACATATTGTTTGATTTGAAACATAATAATAATTTAAAACAATGACAGGTTCGCGAGAAGATAAAACGGGACACAACTAAACTAATTCAAGTGAATTATGGCATCGGACACACAAATGCCACTGAATTGCTCGTCGATCGCATTCAACGTGACTTTGAATGCTGTGGCGCTGAAGGACCCGAAGATTGGATTAATTCAAGCTTTAATAATGGGAGCTCTTCGGGTGGACTTGAACGCGGAATTGCTGCTGGCCCTCGAGAGACGGGCGTCTATAGAATACCACATTCCTGTTGCAAACCCTCTTCGACCAATTGTATAGGAAAAGTGGACCGAATTTTGAATGCAGAACAACTGAGAAATTTGATGGAAATCAATACCGACGGCTGTATTAAAAAGTTTGAGGGCTTTATTAGAGAGAAATGGCAGTGGATTTTAATAACCGGTGGTGTACTTATTGGTGTACAAATATTTGCGCTTATATTCGCGTGTGTTCTATGTTGTGCCATTTCTCGTGTTGGCGATAAGTAACGGTGGCCAACAGTTATGTTTTCTTCTGTGTATCTAATTATCAAAACCTAAACATTTACGACAATTTTCTACTATTAATGTCTTTAAAGCATTATTTGTTGTCTCATTTTCGGAACAAAATTATTATTATAAGAATGTCTGTAATTGAACTCAATGAAACAATTAGTTCATGGAAAACTGTTTATATAATTCCTGCCAAAGTCTGTTAAAACTGCATTTTTCATAATCGCGCAGTTTTATATATGATCTTAATATATGACTAAATTCATAATTAATTTTATTATTGTAAATGTATAGTGGGTTACTAATTCTTCAAAAAGTCTTTTTATTGTCTGTCGAGGAGTTCTCAAACACTTCCAAAGCTGTTTGTGTCGCAACTGATTCAGAATCAGTCATTAGAATCTCAGAAACGGCTTTTAAATGTTTTTCAACAAATGAGAAAATGTTTGAGACACACAATAAAAAACTCTGAATTGTTGATAACTTACTTACGTTATGCGTCATTACATTTATTCCTGAAAACTTTTTAAAAACGAATGAGCTATAAAACGAACAACAAATGTTACGCGAACACAAACATAAATTACAAACTAATTTCTGATTGATATACAAGTATTTATCATTAATATACTCTTTTATCAGTTTACCTTTGTTTTAATTTCAGATCTGATAACATGTTTTTTATTTTATGACAGCTATTATACAATTTAAGAAAACATTTTGTTTCCGATGCATCTATCGATCGATCATTTTGTTTTTTGTGCAATTAATGTTAAACTCTATCTGTTTCATAATGTTTAAGATCATGTCTCATATATTTAAAGCTAATCATTATTTGTTCGATAAATTTCTTTTAACCATTTATTGTAAAATATCATTATATTATATATAAATTTTGAAACTATCTCTTCC